>JABTTQ020001606.1:0-167208 GCA_016081115.2 Rehmannia glutinosa
ATATGATTGTGATGTTTTAAAACTGGTAATATCAAATCATCAATAAAAGTGAAATGAAAATGAAACAAAAAGGTTGATGAAATAATTGATCCCACAATAAAAAATGCATATTCGTACTATTAAAAAAACGTAAAGCAAGAAAAGGAAAAAAGAAAAAAGTAAAGGAAGACGAAGAAGAATTTGGCCCCACCGTCCCTCGTCATCAAGACCGTACAACTCAAGTTAAGACCACTTAACCATAGTTAGTCAAGGTTGGCACACACACTATGTGTGTGCACTGTGCAGTGAAAAAGGAGACAAAATTACTCACAAAATACAATATAGAGAGAGAAAGCTTACAACAAATCAAGGCGTATATTAAGCTGTTTCTAGGGATTCCGCAACGCCGTTTCTCTCTCACTAACCTATATCCTGTGATATTTCATTTTACCTAAGAAGAAGAAAAAAAAAATCAAGAAAATTGTTTTTTTTTTTTGGGTTTTTAAATGGATATAATTTATGGGTTTTCATTATTTGCTGCATTTAATTTCTAGTACTAAAATTTAAATCATGTAAACAGGTGAATTTAGTGTGGAGGACGTGGAGGTTGGTTCATGGTATATTATCAGTCTTTTCATATTTCAGGATCAAAAATATTAGATTTTTTGTGTAGTCATGGCAAATAGAGGGTCGTTTTCTCAGCAGCATAGCAGTTTTCAAGCTGAAGGTCAAACTTTTCAAATAACCTTTTTATTTTAGTTTTTTTTTTTTTTAAATATTGGCAATTTCTGGAGAGTGATAATTTTTTTTTTAATGGTGAAAATTTAGGTGGTGGAGCAAAAGATGAATTGTATGAGGAATTATGGAAGGCTTGTGCAGGCCCTTTGGTGGATGTTCCAAAAGTTGGAGAAAGAGTATTTTATTTTCCACAAGGTCATATGGAACAAGTAAGTTTAATTCTGAAAAATAGCATTTTCCTATTTTTTTTTAGTGTGATTATTATGGTTCAGATCTTTGTGTGGAATATTGAATTTCTATTTCTGAAAATCAATTTGGGTTTTTTTTTTTTTTAGTTGGAGGCTTGACGAATCAAGAACTGAATCAGAGGATACCAATGTTCAATCTGTCTTCAAAGATCCTTTGTCATGTTTTTAACATTCAGCTACTGGTATGCAATTTGAGGGTGTTCTTAATTAATTTACCCTGTTTGGCTTTTAGCAATTATAAGAAGTAAAATTGTAAAATTTATAGTATGATGATTTTTTTCCTATGTAGGCTGAACAAGACACTGATGAAGTTTATGCACAAATTACTTTGATGCCAGAAGCAGATGTAAGAATTTATTTAGGGAGTGTTTGCAAATTCTATAAAAAGTGATTCTCAACTTCTTGAAGCAAAAAACAACTATTTGTCCATCTAGAAGCTGATAATCACTTTTTTTAGAGTTTGCAAACACTCCCTTATTAGTCTTCTTGTTTTTTTATTTGGGAACAATTGCCTATATTTCTTTTTTCTTCTTTATTCATAAATGTTCAGCAATTAAGCTGGCATGATTTTAATAGAAACAAAAAAAAAAAAAAAGTTTTAAGTTTGATGGTAACATTATTTGTAGCAAATTGAGCCAAGAAGTCCTGATAACTCTCCTGATGAGCCAACTAGACCTGTAGTTCACTCATTCTGCAAGGTTTTGACAGCCTCTGATACGAGCACCCATGGTGGATTCTCCGTCCTTCGAAAAACACGCTAATGAATGTCTCCCTCCCTTGGTATGATCCCTTTTTCGCCTAAATACTCGTCTTTTAGGGATAATTAAAAAACAAAATGATGTTTGGGCTAATAACAAAAAAATTTACAGAAAGAACACTCAGGTTTGATTCTGCCTTAAATTTAATGGGGTAATTGTATTATTTCTAGAAAATATCAGGGTGGTTTGAAAAGTTTTTGGTTTATGAAGGGGGAAAATGTAAGACATAATCAAACCTCAAGAATTTGTTTGCAATTTTCAGAAACCTCTGATTTTGTAATACCCCAAACCCCAGGGGGGTTATTGTAATTATCCCCGTCTTCTATAATAATCTCACCTATTATGTATCTGAATTATTTTTGCCTTGTTTTGACCATGGTTGTTCAACGGATCAGGATATGACACAACAGACGCCAACTCAAGAACTTATAGCCAGGGATCTGCATGGGATCGAATGGCATTTTAAGCACATATTTAGAGGTGATATATGTCATCCCGCCTCCTAAGTGATCGTTAGCTTTAGGCGTCGTTGATATAGATTTTTTGTCAATATGAAAAAGTTCGTTTGCTTTAGATGTCGTTATGTAGGTTTCTAATATGAAAAAATATATAGATTTGTTTCTTATGTTATAATTATAAATTAAATAATATCAAAGTACTTTAAATACAAGTCATATAAAATCAATGTCAAAATAAGCTATACTAATACTTCCAAACATTTATTTTCTTTTCGTACTTAATGTAGTATGATAAATACGAGGTACCCAAGTTCCTTGACCGGAGGTTGATATGAATTTCATGTAAATTAAACAGGTCAGCCTCGGAGGCATTTGCTTACAACAGGATGGAGTACGTTCGTTACTTCTAAGAGATTAATCGCTGGTGATTCTTTTGTATTTCTGAGGTACCAACATGCTGCTTATGCGATTTCTCAGCTTCAACCTGAAAAATATAACTATTTTTCCCTTTTTCAATAGAAGCTGATAATCACTTTTTTTAGAGTTTTCAAACACTCCCTATGTAAGACGCTTCTGGAAAATATGTTTCCTTGTTCGGACATGACACTTTACACGACTCTGTTTTTCAGGGAGAGAATGGGAAGTGCGTGTTGGGAGTAAGGCGTCATGCTCGTCAACAGAGTTCGATGCCGTCGTCCGTGATATCGAGTCAGAGCATGCATTTGGGAGTGCTTGCAACGGCGTCTCATGCCGTTTTAACTCAAACCCTTTTTGTTGTTTATTACAAGCCAAGGTTTGATTTAAGTTGTCCTTTTTGGCCGCGTGATTAGGTTTCTCCAGTACGAGGCACTTTTTGATTTGAATCTTTTATTTTTTTTTCTTTGTCGAAATCTTGTAGAACAAGTCAGTTCATCATTGGACTGAACAAGTATCTAGAAGCTGTAAGCCACAAGTTTGGGGTCGGCATGAGATTCAAGATGCGTTTCGAGGGGGAGGATTCTCCTGAGAGGAGGTTTGTCAGTATATAGTAGCTGGTTATTTTATTTTAGTCTTCGTTTGGATTGACGGATTTGAATTTAAGGATTTCAATTCCGTAATAACAAATGCATTGCTGTTGTTTGATGATTTCATTATATATAATAGATTCAAATCATTTTGAGCTTAAATTTAAAGCTGTTTTTTGAGTCTTTGGGCAAAAAAAAAGTGCTTCTTACCTTTGGCTTAAAAAATCACTTTATAGTGTTTGCAACTTCTGATTCTGCTTCATTTATCAAAATCTAAAAGTACGGATATGGGTGCTTTAGATTTCCGCTTTTCTTCTGGTTTGACTATTACAAATAAATAAGCACTTTTACAACTTCTTACTAAACATTCTCAACTACTTTTTCAGCTACAATAAATCACTTCTTCTAAAAGCAGATGTTTTGCAAACACTCGCATTCTCGTGGAGCTAAAATCCATCTTATAATGAGTCATTTGAAATAATTTCTGCAAATCCTTCATTCCAAATCCTTCCATCCAAATGCAACCTTAGAGTATAGTTGGCCGAGTTGCTCAAATTTCTCCTTTTCTTCCATTCCATGAGCAAATCAGGTTTTCAGGTACAATTGTCGGGACTGAAGATATTTCTCGTCAATGGGAAGATTCTAAGTGGCGATCATTGAAGGTCAGTTTGCGTGCTGATATCCCTAACCTGCGTTTGTAACCATTGTTATCCGAAGACTGAAATTTTTTCCATCTCTCCTAATATTTCTAGGTTCATTGGGACGAACCTGCATCCATTCCAAGACCAGAAAGGGTTTCGCCTTGGGAAATAGAACCGTTCGTAACGTCAGTACCCACCAGCCTGGTTCAGCCACTGACGATGAAGCATAAGAGGCCTCGTCCTCATGTTGAAATCCCAGTTTCTGGTTAGAAATCGGCCTTCCAAATAGTTTTCATTTTGGGATAATTACAAAAACTACCTCTGAAGTTTAAGCCAAATTACAAAAAAATCCAGTTATCTTATAAAATTACAAAGAGGGATAATTACAAGAAACCCCTCGAGGTTTGGGGTATTTACAAAACACCCAGAAACGTTTCAAAATTACAAAAATTCCATTGAGATTTGATTATGTCTTATATTTAAGGGGGTATAATATTTTCTATAAATGTAAGGGGTGCTTGAAATGTTTTTTTGCTTACAAGGGGGTAAAATGCAAGACAGGATCAAACCCAAGGAGTTTTATGTAATTTTGAAACTAGAATGTAAATACCCCAAACATCAGGGGTCCTTTTGTAAATATCCCTTACAAATATCCCCTGTGGTATTACAAATACACCCTTGAGATTTATTTTATTTCACAAATTACTCATCAACAGGGTGCAGTTTGTAATTTTAAAAGATAACTGACTTTTATGTAATTAGGCTTATCCTCAAGGGTAGTATATGTAATTATCCCATTCTTTCATATTTCGTTGTTGTCGTGTAATTTACACCTAGTTTATCTGTTGTTTCCATGACTGTAGAAACTCTAACTTCAACTACATCAGCTGCCTGGAATCATCCACACGAGCCGCATCAAATAAATCTTGGCCTTGAAGGACAAAGGAGCAATCATATAACTAATTCACATTCACATGGTAAACAAATGGATGCCGAAGAAACAGAAGAGAGTAAAAGTGCATCGGCTTGGTCTGTTATATCAAACCATTCGGCTCCGAGCTATGTAAAACAAATTAATAGCCCTGTATCTTGCCCGAACGAGAGGAAAGCAGATACTGTTGTAACGTGCAGATTGTTCGGTATTGACTTGAAAAGTCCTTCGCTGGTCCCTCTTGGTGAGAATTCTCCTCTGATATCAGCCGATATACCACAGGATGGTGGTGAAGTATGCATTCCAAGTACACTGGTCTCGGGTGATTCGGAGCAGAAATCTTGTGTTTTGAATGATTCAAAAGAAATGATGAAAAGCCAGTTGCAAGTTCCGACAAAGGAGGTTCAGAGCCGACAGAGTCACTCCTCCCGAAGTCGCACCAAGGTATTTTTGATTTATGACAAGGTTGAATGGGTGGAATCTTCTTTCTTAATAATGATAAAGGGATGATTACAAAAAAAAAATATGTGGTTCGGGTTAATTACAAAAAGACCTAGAGGTTTTTGAAAATTGCAAAACCGCCCCTTATGGTTTGATTCCGTCTTACATTTTCTCCCTTCATAAGCAAAACACATTTCAAAGATCCCCTTATATCTATAAAATATTACAATTACCCTCTTAAATTTAAGACAAAATTAAACCTGAGATTTTTTCTTTTTTTTGAAACATCTCTGGTTTTTTTGTAATTAGCCCAAACTTCAGGGGTGTTTTTGTAATTATCACTAATGATAAATGGAAAAAAATATCCTTCAGGTCTAGCTTAATTACAAATTTGTCCAATTCTCTTTCAAAATTACAAATACCCACTTAAGGTATTACCAACACGTCCTTGAGGTTTGTATTTATATAACAAATACCCCTTCAATAGGGGGTGCAATTTGTTAAACAAAAACAAATATCAAGGGCATATTTGTAATTTTAAAAGATGGTTGGATTTTTTTTTTTTTTTGTAATTAGTCTGAACCTCAAGGGTATATTTTCTAATTAAGCCATCTTAATATTATTATACTACTAATTGAGAAATAATAATTACCTTGAAAGAGAAACTGAACCTACATTTGTATGTTTGGCATGAAAACGCTTTGAGAAGGTACATATGCAAGGGGTTGCAGTTGGCCGTGCGGTGGACTTGACCATATTGAAGGGGTACGATGAGCTTATAACCGAACTCGAAGAGATGTTCGAAATTAAGGGGGAGCTTCGGCCCCGGGACAAGTGGGAAATCGTTTTTACAGACGACGAAGGAGACATGATGCTTATGGGTGACGATCCATGGCCGTAAGTGCACTTTTGTCTTTTCATCCGCCACACAGTTATCAAGTTAATTAATCGTGCTTGTTTGTTAGTTCATGTGTTTGATTTTTCGTGCAGAGAATTTTGTAACATGGTTCGGAGGATTTTCATCTGTCCTAGCCAGGACGTGAAGAAAATGAGAAGCAAGCTTGCTACAGAATGTGAAGGAACTGAATTTAACGTGGAAAATCTCGGAGAATAATAATCGTTCGTTCCTTTTTACTTGTTTTAAATTAAGAACTGGAGCCAGTTTTCATATTATTTAGTTGCTGGATTGGCTTTATTTATTGTTTCATCGGAATATAGATGCTGGCTGATGGACTCTTAGACTAGAGCTTAGTATGTGGCTCGGTTTCTTTTGTGAATCGTTCAACTCATTTTCGGGTATAACAAGACTCGACTATTATCAGGGCGACTAATCGTGTAGAGTTAGATTGTTTGCGTATTAGGGGATGTTCCCGGTGAATCTGGATGAGACGAATATGTAAATAGTTGTGTTTGTTATCTGGTATTGAAAATTAGATGCTTTTTTTCTATGCTGACTCTATTGATCATTCAAGCAAAATGGGTAACCTTTAGGGAGTGTTTGCAAATTCTAAAAAAGTGATTTTCAGCTTATATAGGTGGAAAAAGCAATTGTTTTTTCACCTAGAAACTGAGAATTACTTGTATTTTGGATTTTGCAAACAGTCCCATAATGTCTGTTTCCATGAATGTAAATTGGTTTCTCACTTCATGCATTGTGTTCAAGTTTCACTCTTTTCATTACAATAATCTGAATTCAAAAATAGAATGTACACATCATAGTGCAACTGGGATCCTCAATTTCGGATATTGTTTCATCACATATTTCAACATATGTCGTTACACGAGAAGTGTTTATGATGATGTTATCAATACACGTAGCATGTACTGATGTTATTGAAGTATTTATATTATTGAAAGTACGAGATGAAACACAATATGGAACAGAGTATTAGAATTCCTCATCGCTTTTAATATGTACTGATTTTTGTGCATTTCTTGTGTGCTAGACTATGGTTCGTGGATAAATACAGAGCCGTGTCCATTTTTTGGTAATGGGGTACAAAATAAATACAATAATAACCTACATAAAAAATAATTAATGGGGCATACTTTATTTTATTTACTTAAAAATGGATGATAAATATAATGTAAGAAAAAGAAAAAAATTATGTTGGGGCACGTGCCCATAGTCACAGGCGAAGCTACCTAAGACGCCGACCGCACTCGATTTTGGAGTGGCCATGTTAAATTTGATTTGGACCGCACTGGAAATTCAATTGAATGTAAAATTCATATAAAAAAATTGATTTAAATTTAAAAAGCCAATGAACCTTACTATTTTGGCTCAAAATATTATGAATTACCTAGTTGAGTTAAAGTCTATTAGTGGAAAATGATTGTCTTGTTGTTATGTACATAGATATATGTTCCAAACTTGATAATGAACAATTTTTTGGTAGTATTTTTCGAATGAATTTTTGTATATAAGTCTATTCCATAATGATAATATTTTTTGTTGTTTAATTTAGAATATGTTTTTGAATAAATCACTTATTCAAAAAGTTCATCCTAGAGAAACCATAATTGGAGATTATGAAAATCCGCAAAGAATTGTTGTAAAGGCATCACCTTCATATTTGCCTCTTTTTCTATTTTTTGTTCAAATATCGGTCCAATATTCGCTTCAAACCGAAAAAAATTCGACCGTATTGGCCAGTAAATCCTGCTACGCCCATGCCCATAGTAGGAGCTAGGTCTCGGTCATTGCATACATGCAAACTCCATCTACAATTAAATGTTGCATGCATATGTAGTTATGACTTATGTAGTTATGTAAGAAAAAGAAAAAAATTATGTTGCATGCATATGTAGTTATGTTATGTACGATGAATATTATTTCGAATAGGGGAATATTAATTCTAGTTTCTAGGTGCAAAGTGCAAACGCTCCATCTACAATTAAATGTCCAAAGATATTTTTAATTTTTTTATCATCTTACTAGACTATTTTTTGTAGGCAAAATAAAAAGGAATTAACTGATTTTTTTCCATAATAATTTTTCTAATATAAAATATAAAAATTTTAAGATTCAGAAGTTGATAACTTACAAAAAATGTTAATATTATGAATTAATAAAAAAAATTAGATCATCTGAAATTCTGAATATATGAAAAAAAAAATGGAGCATATCCATATGACCATATAGAGAAAAGATACACGAAAAAGATAAAGGGCCTGAATATGCAAATTCACACTTTGGGCCTGATCAGTCGCAAATTTAAAACCTTGGGTCTTCTAAAGGGCCTAGATTGTTCAATCAACACGGGCCACAAATGAATCGGCCCATTAACCCGATTTAAATATCGTCACTGTAGTTCAGCTTCCTTTCTTGTGCAGAAAGAAGAGCGGCTTCGAAAAAACACAGAATTTGGGGGAAAATTAAAAGTAGAGAGAGAAAGTAAGGGGGAGAGAGAGAGAGAAAGAGAAAGTGAGGAAGAAAGAGATGGATCCGAAATTCACAGAGGTGTCACAAACCTTCGAACGATTTAAAGCGGCATTTGTAAGGAAGGATTTTGACACTTGTACCAAACTTCTGTCTGAGCTCAAGGTACAACTTTAATTTCTCAGAATTCTCCTTTTTTTTTTTGGTTTTTTGAAACTATAAATCGTGAATCCTTGGGTTTTATGTTTGTTTGTCTTCATTATGATATGCTGCGATTAGGTGAATGTTACCTGATAGTAAGCCCGAAGTTATCTATTGGTTTGTCCGTGTTTAGGTTTTATTAGGTCGAAATGATTCAGAGAAAATCAAATTTTATTGACGACTTAACGTTACTCCTATTTACCTGTACAGTATGTGCAGTTTTGAACTGTTTGTGAAATGAATAAAGTTAGATCCGTCACTCCCTGCAACTTCTTGCAACTTTTGCGTTTAATATTGTGATACTGAAATTTGAAAGTGGAGGCAACTTGGAGTCAATGAAAACATATGTTCGAAGTCATAAAAGAAACCCCCCTCCTCCCCCAACGCGCGAACACACACACACACACACACAGTTCTAGCTTAAGGAACACCCGAAATCATCTGATTTAGGTGCAGTAAGTTGCCTTATTTTCTGGAGTCTCTATTTGAGACATGGGGGATAAAGCCAAATGGTTGATGAACAAAAGGTGGATACATACTGTTTTTTTCTTTTTTGGTAAATTAATTAATGGGAAGGAAAGAAGGCATCACAAGTTAAGGAGAAAGGAACTGGGACATGTTTCTGTTTAAGCGCTTAAATATTTTGTAATTCTACCTTTGGTTGAAAAGATGAGGGAACAGGATTCATAGAGCTGACCTAGATTAGTAATGGATAAAGATTTGGTGAGATCAGTTTAGTAGTTTAACCAAATGGAGCGTGAGAGAGAAGATTCTGCTAGTCTCAACATGGTGGATGCCTAAATTAACTTGAATTTTGTTATAAATTGTATGGAAAAAATTATAAATTCTTGTAACATAATTTGAGATATATGTTTGTTGATATGGTGCTAGTGATTATATATTTGATGTGGCAGGTTTTATTGACGGGGTTCAAGAGTCTACCTCCATTATTTGAAGAAACACCAAATGCCATCCATGAATTGACACTAGCAAGTAATATTAACCTTTACCCCTCTTATGATTTTTTTTTTTTTGTGTGTGTGTGGATAGTTTAGATATTTTCCTTTGCTGATGTTCTTTTCTATTTGTCTGAGTTCTAATTCTGCCCTTTTTCAGGGGACATATATGAGCATGCTGTTCTTCTAAGTGTGAAGATTGAGGATCAGACTGCTTTTGAGAGAGACTTTTTCCAACTGAAGCCTTACTATACAGATACTCAGTAAGTATCCATGTTTAATAGTTGCTCATACAAATGTGTTGTAGGAACTAGGAACAACTGGGGTTGCCATAAAAAGCTGGGAACTGGGTTTGAGTTTGTTGTTCAAGATCTTGTTACATTAGTTATGTTAACTTTCTTTTTTTACAAGCTTAATTTTGTGTTCTTTAAGAACATTTGATAGAGGTATGATTATATGCACTGTGCATGGCACACACAAGCACATTTCTAATGCATATGTTGTATAGAAATGATTAATAAACTTTGACTTCGAGTATATCTGAATTTTCAATTTGTTTTTGCCTAGGGCTTATGACAATTCTACGATCATGTAACTATTCTTAAGCATCTTTCATCACTGAGTGCGCTCTATAAGTGAATTACAATAGCAGTAGTTTTTCTCTGAAACAAAGAGTTATGGACACTGTTCAACATTGCAGGACGTTGAAAGTCTTTCGAATCATGCACTATTTGAGCCAAAATAAGGAATATAAGCATGGATTATTATGAACTTCTATGGATCTGTTTTGCTGATTTCTTTTTATAGAGATCCTTTTGGTTACATTCGCGTTTAGTTGATATTTTGGTTTAAAGACAATGTTTATGACCCTTCTTTCGTGTGATTGTGCAGAGGTCGTCTCCCGCCTTCCCCTCAGGAGTATCCCATTTTAGGTCTCAACCTTCTGAGACTCCTCGTGCAAAACAGAATTGCTGAATTCCACACTGAGCTGGAGTTACTTTCTCCTCCTGCTTTGGAGAATCCTTGTATCAAACATGCTGTTGAGTTGGAGCAATCCTTCATGGAAGGAGCTTATAACCGTGTGCTGAGTGCTAGACAGACAGTACCTCATGAGACGTATGTCTGTTTCATGGACTTACTTGCTAAGACAGTCAGGTAAAGTTTTTTTACTATGCACATCAGCATAATACATGTAGATACTATTATGTAAGTAATGCAACTATATAAATTACTTTTCTTGGTGGATCGAGACCATAACCTGATCATTGATCTAAATATGATACTTCAAGGAAAGTAAGGGCAGTGTCTTTCTTAAACTCATTTTTGTGAATTTCCTACTTTCCTTTTCAACTCTGTCTCGGGTTTGTCACCACTGGTACTTCTTTAAATCCTTTCTGTAGCTGTAATTTCTGGTCACATTCATTGAAAACATTGATATGTAATTAATATGTGTCTTGCTGGCTTTCGGCAGAGTGCTAAATCTGATTCTACTGGTTGTGACTTGATATTTGGTTGTTTATTGGTAGAGATGAGATAGCTGGATGCAGTGAGAAGGCTTACGACTCTCTTTCCGTAAATGATGCACGACAAATGCTGCTGTTTTCTTCTGACAAAGAATTACATGAATATATAGAGAAGGTAAAATATTTTGCACCTAATGAACCACTCTCACCCTGCCTAATCTCTTTGTACTTCAATACAAAATCTCGCTTTACTGGATTATATGAGATCGAGTAGAGTAGTACCTCTCATCTTGAAGATTTTACTATTTATCTTGTTTGTTTGAACAAAGGAGTATTTGTGAGTATTGTGATATTTGGAAATTACAGGAGCATCCTGAGTGGGAGATCAAGAATGGATTTGTGTTTTTCCAAAGAGCTAAAGAATCTATACCGTGCAAGGAGATTCCTTCGTTGCAGCTGATCAACCAGACACTCAGTTACGCGAGGGAGTTGGAGCGGATTGTGTAACGAATGTGCCTTCGCAAAAATATGCAGTTGATGAAAATCACATTATGTAATTCAGTCAGGCACTCCCGAACTGGCCACAACTACTTTTGCCTTTGCTGTGCTTGTTTTTCATATTTGACAACATGATTTGCTGCCTTGTTATTCTATTCAATGATGCTAGAAAATCTACAGTGTTGGTATCTTTGACCACTGATTTAAGATGCCAGGTCTGGGGGGAAGATTTGGTGAATTTAAGATAATGTTGGTATCTTTTACCACTGATCTAAGATGCCAGGTCTGGGTTGAAGAGAGCTTTGGTGGTGGTGGTGCTTTTGAAGGTTTTGGGGTCAGTTAAATTATTTTGAGGTTTTTTTATGTGAGACGGTCTCATGGACTTAAATTCATAAGACGGATCCTATAAAACACAAAAAATATGCGTCTGTTTTGTGGGTTTGGGTTTGGGTTGGAATTCTAGTTACACTTAGGATTCGTCTCATGAACAATGTCCATGAGACCTGTCTCATACAAGTTTTTGCCAATTATTTTTCTCCTATTTTAAGATACTTATATAAATACCAAATATCCTTTTTTTTTTAAAAAAAAATTAATGTTTTGGTATTTTGAGGTTGTCAAATAGGGTCAACGACATCGGTCTTGGGTGGGTTTGGTTAAACCTGGACCTGCCCTGCTATGGAAAATCAAAACCGAGGACCCGTCCGGGCCTAACATGAATCACTGCAAAGTGGCCTTTTTTCTCATCTCTGCCATGCACAAATTCCAAACACCTACTTCAATATTGCAAATTGGCCAAATGATTCAAGTGAAAAGTACAAGTAATTCAAGTTAATAAACTACAATCTCATAGGCCCTAGATCCACAGTGCTACCTTACAATCTCATATGAAGCCTGATATAGATGGAGATCATGAAGCTTGCCTATATCTGCCGAAAAGGAGTACTGCAGTCTAAGAAAAAATTGGCTGAGGGACGATCCTTGACTGGAGCTGCTGGGTGGAATCTTAAAATGACTGGCTGTGAAATTTTAGTCAAAACCCTAGGTAGAAACTGTTACCTATTAAGCTCTGTATAGTAATCCAGGCGAGTCTAGGTGGACCTGGCCGGGTCCTAAAAACAGACCAGTTACCCGCGCCCCATTACCGACGTGGCTGGGTTTGTATGGGAAGGGTTCATTGTGGGTCCGGGATTAAACCACTTATTGCCATCCCTAGTGTCAAACAAACCTACTCAGACCTATGTTTAGATTATTTTTTTCAATTCATATTTTCCTTTTTCATTGTACGTGTACCTTAAGATTAGCTTCATCATATTGTCAATCATTATTGGAAGTAAGGGCTAGGAGGAACTTGTGGGTAAATGTGATTTTGAAAACTACAAGCAAACAATTTCTCAACGTTTTTCTATTTTTTTATCTTTTTCTTTTCAAAATCCTAATGTCAACCATGCAGACATCAGAAAAATTTATGTCAAGTAAAACAAAATTCCAGGTAAAATTGAAAACTTACTGTTAATCTATTTACATTGCAGGCCAACCTTGGCAAAAATCCCATCATACCGCATTCAGCAACATAAAATTGAACATAAATTAAGGCAATACCCAGCTCTAAATACAATTCAGTAATCCTAGACCACAAAAGATGGGAAAACTTTTACGATCAGCTTTGACGAATTTTTAACTACTTACTAAATGTGAATCAGTGTTCTCTTCAGTAGAAGTTACGTTAAGCCATAGATTTCGAATAGAAGTGAGAATGCTACAAACTCACTGCCTGTGATCTGATTGCCGATATTGACCATCATCGCCTGAGTGTTAATGATCATCATCCTCACTGCACCTTGAATCCTCCTGGGGAGAAAGTTCACCAAGTCTCTCCTGCAAGATCATTTCAGTACACAGGCAAAAACGATGTATGAATCTTTTTTGGGAGAAAGTGAATATTTTTACTTTTAGACAAAAACCACCAATAGCCAACATCATTGTGTCAGTGATAAGCTTTCTTATTAATATTTAGGGATAATTACAAAAATTACCCTGAGGTACGGGCTAATTACAAAAAAAAACCCAAAGATTTTTGAAAATTACAAAAAACTCGTTGAGGTTTGATTTCATCTTACATTTCTCATCTCATAAGCAAAAATATTTTCAAAAATTCCACTGATATCTATAGAAATATTACGATTTACCCCTTAAATTTAAGACAAAATCAAAGCTTTTTGTAATTTTGAAACATCTATGGGTTTTTGTAATTTTGTAATTGGCCCAAACCTCAGGGAGTTTTTGTAATTATCCTAATATTTATAAGGGATAATTATAAAAACCTACCCTAGGTTTTAGCATAATTACCAAAGAAAAAAATCAGTTATCTTCTAATATTACAATTACCTCATTGAAGTATTATAAAAAAACTCTTAAGGTTTGTGTTTGTTTTACAAATACACCCTACAATAGGTGCAATTTGTAAAATATAAACATACGTCAAGTGGGTATGTGTCATTTTGAAAGATAACTGAGGTAATTACTATTTTCTTTTTTAATTATGTTAAACCTCAAGGGTAGTATTTGTAATTATCCAAATCTAATGATAACAATTAACAAGAACTATAAAGCAAATGCCATGGGGCACAAATTTGCATCAGGTGCTTGCTTCGGTCTTTTGGTAAGATTATCAAGTATCAGTAATACCTTAAGAGATCCATTCTGAGCAAGAAGATGCTCGTAGGCGCTCCTTATATGAGCAACTTCTGCCCTGAGAGATGCATTTTCTTCTTTCAAAGCTTCAGCATGCTGGGACAGTTCATCGCATTCCACCTGAATTCCATTAACAAAAACAAGAAACAGCATCAGATTTAAACTGACGCATGCTTATTAGATAAATAAAAGGGAACTAGCAGGCAACTACCTGCTTACGCAATCTGGATCGGCGAGCAGATTCCTGTTTGACAGCTTCCTTCTCTGTCTTTTAACCTCCCTTTCGTCCTGAATTAACAAGAAGCATAAAGGTAGTCAGGGTCACCGAACAAGATTAATATAGCCCATTCCAAATTCTATTCCAACCAAAGATGATGAAATGGAAAAAACATGGAGCAAATTACAAAAATCACCCTTGAGGTTTAGCCTAATTACAAAAAGTCCAGTTACCTTTCAAATCACAAACACCTTAAATTTATTACAAACATCTCCACGATATTTATATTTACATAACTATTGCCCCCTCAGTAGCGTCAATTTGTAAATTGAAACAAATATCAAGGGGTATTTGTAATTTTCAAAGATAGTATGGGTTTTCTTGTAATTACACTGAACCCCAAGGATATTTATTGTGATTAATCCAAAAAAATAGGGATCATTACAAAAAAATCCCCTGAGGTTTATAGTAATTACAATAAAAAAAACAGAAGTTTCAAAATTACAAAAAAACCTCTTAGGTTTGATCCTGTCTTAAATGTAAGGGGGTAAGTGTAGGTGTTTGAAATGTTGTTGCTTATACAGTGGGTAAAGTGTAATATCAAACCTCAAGGGGAATTTTGTAATTTTCAAAAACCTCTAGATTTTTTAGTTAATTAGCTCAAACTTTGGGAGTAGTTTTTGTAATTATCCCAAAAACATATTATAATGTGATTACAAGAAGAGAAAGGGAAACCTGTATCCAATGTTGTGACTGAACGCCATCCCGTGATCCAGTAGGGTTCATTCCCGCTTGAGCTGGAGTAGAAGGCAGCACGTTCCCATGCATTGCAGGAACAGCAGATGTCGGGGCCCCACTCCAGTAATCCATGCCGATATTTAAGTTAGTGGTGGGACCAGGAACACCACTCACCACCCCAGCTGCTGGCATGGGCACGATAGACATTGTCTGATTTCCAATTAAATGTGGTGTATTGGATCCTCCATTTTGGGAACTGTGAGTAGCACTACCATTCTGAGATGGTTCATCTGTAGCATGAAATCACATCAAGTTTCATTAACAAAACATGCAAACAAGATATCACTAAACATAGAAAATTGGAACCTAACCTGAATCATGCCAGCCACTGGACTTCCTTGGCGATTCCTGTAAAAGAATAATAGATCAAAGCTGTTACAGATCGATTTTGATTAATTAATTAGGATTATTTAGTTTAATTATTGGTGGTTTAATTAATGTTAATTATTATTTCCTAGTTCAGTTAGGTTTAATTAAGGTCAATTGTTATTTCCTAGTTTAGTTAGGATTCAGTTTCCTAGTTTAACTAATTCTTATTATTGGGCTTTAGGCCCGTAGGGTTAGGTTTAAGGTTATGTTGCTATTTAAGCGAGTATTATTATTTCATATAGGACACTTTGGAATTATTGAGTTTGTCGGCTTTAAGCTGGGCGGGAGATTTCCCGAGGAGAACTTCGTGTTCTTGTTTTGTTTTCTACACTTTTCTTTCAAATTACTTTACCCTTGACTCTATCAAATGGTCCGACCTGCCGGATCTTTTTCTGCCAGATCTTTTTCTGCCGGATTCGAATCCATGGCCGCCGCACGTATGGATATACGCATTGAGAAGATAGAGAAGGGTGTTGAGGAGTTGCGGGCGGAGATGGCCAAAATCAATGCGAGAATTTCAAAATTGGATCGAATTGAGGAATTATTGGAGACTTGGTTACGCGAAAAAGGATCGTCTACCGCTGGCAGCGCAAATTCCGCGTCCTGGCTTCCCGCGAATCACCTGGTTTTGAGCGATAAAAATCGGGAACTCGATGGAGACGATGAATCGAGATCCCTCCTCTGGCTACGGCTACCCATGAACCGCTTGCGTATCCAGCAAGCCACGACCCGACATATGGATTTTTCCATTGTTCGTAGTGATGACCTCGTTACATGGCTGCCTTTCTCTCACATTTATCATACACTCAAGGCCGATAAATACATGGTGGGTGCCTTATCTCATCATTCGGAGGATGACATCAAGTTGTCTGCTGCCTTCCTATCTTTCAGGATTGATCAGCAAAAGTTGCATAAGGAGGTGTACAATAACAGTAAATGTTGCGATTTATTCGAGATTTACAAGCAAGCGGCGGGACTCGAGGCCCGTATCGTTAATCAATCAACGGGCGTTCTTTTTTATAAAGGGCGTATAGTTTTGCCGTATAATCGGGAAGTTTGGGATACTTTCGCGGGTTGTTTCTTGATTCGGCCTTGAGGACAAAGCGCCGTTTTCGGGGTGGAGAGTTATTCTGGTCGATTTTGATTAATTAATTAGGATTATTTAGTTTAATTATTGGTGGTTTAATTAATGTTAATTATTATTTCTAGTTGATTAGGTTTAATTAAGGTCAATTGTTATTTCTAGTTTAGTTAGGATTCGGTTTCTAGTTTAACTAATTCTTATTATTGGGCTTTAGGCAGTAGGGTTAGGTTTAAGGTTATGTTGCTATTTAAGCGAGTATTATTATTTCATATAGGACACTTTGGAATTATTGAGTTTGTCGGCTTTAAGGTAGGCGGGAGATTTCAGGGAGGCAGTCGGACCATTTGATAGAGTCGAGGTAAAGTAATTTGAAAGAAAAGTGTAGAAAACAAAACAAGAACACGAAGTTCTCCTCGGGGAAATCTCCTTGACTTAAAGCCGACAAACTCAATAATTCCAAAGTGTCCTATATGAAATAATAATACTCGCTTAAATAGCAACATAACCTTAAACCTAACCTACGGGCCTAAAGCCCAATAATAAGAATTAGTTAAACTAGGAAACTGAATCCTAACTAAACTAGGAAATAACAATTGACCTTAATTAAACCTAACTGAACTAGGAAATAATAATTAACATTAATTAAACCACCAATAATTAAACTAAATAATCCTAATTAATTAATCAAAATCGATCTGTAACAAAAGCTCAGAAGAAGTCGGCAATATAACAGGCTTTCATCATTTAGTCATAATTTTATGTTCGCTAACTTGCCAAAACAGCAAGGTAACTTTGTGACAGGAAAAAACAATCTGATACAATATTTCCCCAGGCCATACATATAAGCCATGTGAAGCTTATTAAAGGAAACTCCACTAGCAACCATTCAATTTTCTCTCTACAAACCTCAATAGAGTTAGCAGAAGAGAGAGTTTACATGAGAATTATCCAGATACTGCTTTTCTTACTGGCTAGTTCTACATGCTCTATATTTCTACAATTGAAAAAAATATAAACAAAAACAGTCACAGTTGTTTAACTAATGAGGACTACTATGTGAATGTAAATATATATTCAAGATTTTATAACAGTGACATCTATGCTGTACAACAAAAATGTGAATGTTACACACGTCCAAAGTGTAATAATATCAATTGAGTTGTATTGGGGTTTATTTTAGAAAATCCATGCTTTATTTTTCTTAATTAGTCCCTCCATCCCCAAAAAAATATTATATTTGCCTAAAGCACACAATTTGCTGAGTTTATTATACTGACATTCAAATTTCATTTTTACAATTGCCCTTTCACCAAACCCTTACCCAAGTTCTCAATTATGTGAACTAACAAAGAGATCATTTCGGGTGAATTTCCTTTCATGTGGGTAAATGTGGGAGCAAGTAATATATAATACTTCTAACAACAATAGGATGGAAGGACATTTTTGCTTCTTATTCAAGATACCATTTGTTTTTAAAAGAAGATATATGCATATTAGTCATATATATAACTAAATAATTTTGAATGTTTTTAGTATAAAGATTTATGTGGATATTTTTACTGATTATGGAAAACAAAAACTTGGTCAACATTTATTATCTTGTGAGTTTTGACAACAAAAGTATTATTGATCAGATCCAAAGAGAGCTTGGATACCTGATAACCAAGAAGCCAAAGTACAGAATGCCCAACTACTATGTTATTTCATATCTCAAGCTGTGATGCCCAGAGGTAAAACTTTTCAAGAAAGTGTCTCCTAAATGAAGGACCATTATCCACAGGATGGATGGTAAAACTGCATAAATTTCATGCATGGGGTTCTCGTTATCTGTAGCACACATGTAACCAGTGCATTATCAGATTATCTGAAACTTACATTTTGAGAATTTGTCTCACTTTCTTCACTTGAACCTTCACTAGCACTCTCAGCACTGTAAATACAATCAGAAAACACTTTCCTTAATTTACAGATTGAGCCAATAAATCAACCAAATACATAGATATCTTAATGTTCCCAAAACACATGTACAGAATGTAGGTCGGTTCACAATATGCCTATTAAGCAAACAAAGGATGAATGTACAGGAGAATATGAGAATTATTTCTCAGGACAAGGAATTAACAAGGGAACAAAAAAATAAACAAACAGTATGACCGACCATTAAAGTTATTCTTAAGAGCTCTACATGATAAGAAAGAACTACGAGTAGCATCCCCCCAACCGTATACTGCTACTAATTTTATTTATGAGTGCACCTTCATGAACGGCTATCAAAAGTATAAGTGGCATTTATTTGCATGTCTTTGCTTTATTTGATCCAAATATCTACCATACCTGTTTGCAGATGCACCCGTTGTTTTTCCAGGCTCATCATTCCTCCCAGTAAGCATATTTAAACTGCCCAAACTTCCATTGGATCTTTTAATTGGCAATTTTTCCTTCCCTTGTGATGACTTTCCATCCACCTCCATGTTGCCGGGAGTGTTACCCTATACGCAAGATTCAATACTTCCAATTAGTTCAAGCAAGAATTGACAAGTGCAACATCAAGGAAAAATGTACGGAAGGAAGAAATAAATTGCAATTGCTACAATGACTCACAGAAGCTTCAGCAATACCATTTGGAGAGGGCATAGCATAAGGACTGAAAGGATAAGATGCCTAATCAAATTATAAAGGTAAGAGATGTAAAAAGTTAGAGGAGTTCATGGAAAGGAAAAAGATCTTAGTATTGAAACTAAACAAAAAATTAATGAGAAATACCGGAGCCATAGCTGGATGTGCATATATTCCTCCATGGGGGTACATTGCAACATAAGGATGCGGCTGAGCCCCGTAGGGCGGAATAAATTGCTGCAATGTCCAGAAGATAAGAGTGTCAACCAAAAAGCAGAATCATAAAATTTAACCAGACAACATCGCTAAATGGAAAAGAGATCAAATTGCAGATACTAACATAATTAAGTGTACCAAACTTTCTTGCATGCTTAAACTCCGTGATTAAGAGTAAAATTTGCAAGATGAATGTGTCTCACATATTAAGTGCTGGATCAACTTCTTATAAACTGGATGCATTTTGCATCTAAATGTAGTCAGATTCTCACTGTAAGTATATTACCTACACAACTACCTAATGATATTTGGATGTTTTCTGGCTTCAGATGGGGATTTTTATTTTCACTCTCTCTTCTCATTTCTCTCTTCAGTAGGTTACGGTAGCTCAAGTCCTCCTTTTCTCTAATGTTGGTAAAACTGATATAGAACCATCGTCCAAAACAACTGCTATCAAGATTTACTCATTCACTCTTCATATTTAACAACTGACCCCATAACACTAGAAAAAGTCCCTGAAGAATTTAGGTTTGTGATGAGACAGAATATTACCTAAGCAATCCTACTATAGGTTTCTTAACTTTCCACAAAAGGCAATAAGGTTTCGGCATTCTCCTAGAAACATATAATACCCATAAGAATTCAAATTTTCAAGCTTCCTGCATTTCATATCTGAGAATATAAGTATGCACCTTTGAAATCCTAAACTTTAACAAAGATAGGAAAGGTAGTAAAACTTTACAAGATCTCAGCAAAAAATATGCCAGGGCAAATTTATGAATAATCAGTTATGTTTACAAAGAGCCAATTAGACGACACCAGCCAGCTTAGCAGTATCAACCTATTTCAATCTTCACCAGCCACAATCTAGGATTTTGTAATTGGTTTTCTAACTTTTCCATTTTATTCGTCAAGTAAGTTATATCATTTTAAACTTTGAGACAATTATAGGGATACGACGTGCCAATTTTTTTTCACAGCTAGATAATGATAGATTAATTGCACAAGGTTTATACCTGAACGCCCCACATATAGGGGTGTGCCTGTGGACTCGATACCAAGAACCCAGGTGGAGGCATAGGAGAATACGCCTGCACAACCACATTACATACCCTATAAATAACAGTCCCAATGAATGAGGAAAAGCCCAACAGGAAACATTCAGAAACTATGAACCTGAAACCCAGACCAATCTGCAGCAATTGCACCAGAAGCAGCAGAAGTCTGCTCCTGAAATTCCAAGATATTGAAATATTTTCAATTACGAAATAGCCAATGAGAAGATACATGAAATTAGAAGCCCACAAACAACTGACCTGTAAACCAGGAGTTTTTGGCTCATTTGATTCTTTTGCCTCCTTAGAGGATTTATCTACTTCACCGTTCCCCATAAAATCCTGTTAATATACATGTAAGTATATATCATTGAATACTTGTTCAAAACTTTAAACTGAAGTTTCCTCAAGATATGGAATATAGACAGAAGTAAACACATAAAATCAAGCCCCTTCTTAAGACATGATAATTCCAATAAGTACTGATGTATCTGCAGAGCTCTTAAATAGAAAAAAGAATGATCACTGCTCTGAGGTTCTGATAAACTAACTCAAGATCATTATCATTAACAATAGATAACCAAATTGTTATACGCATTGTCTCCACACTAATAATAAACTCAAGCAAGAATGTTTGAAAATTGAACTTTTAAATCTCCACCAAGAGACACAATATAACACACTATATGAAGAATAAATTTACTCAGGAAACAAAAAAAAAAAAAAAAAGGAATATCTAATACACTCGCAGCTCAAAAGAAAATTACATGGCAATTCACATAAACTAGCAGAAACATAGAACACATAAAAAAAACAAATCCGCATTAAGAGAACAAGAAAATTGCAACGAAGAAGCCTTAACTCAGTAAATATGAACCACTGAGTCAACTCAGCTGCGAAACAACTCAAACCCCAACCAGCTCTTTCTTTAACTATAAACAAAAATCCAAATAACTTTGCGGACTAGAATGGGAAAAATTTCAGAGTATTTATGAAAGCTGTATGTTGATGACTGGGCGAAGACTAAGAGTGAGAAAATAAGGGCTCCGTTTGTGAGATCGTCGACATGGCTGCGTCGTTGTCCCGAGGATTTGCAGAGTGAGAGGGAGAGAGCCGATGTGGTGTCCACCGTGGATTAGAGTGGTTGATGATTGGGTCCTGTGGAGCCGTGGACTGTTTTTACGGCCGAGATTGAATCACGTAGGATTGAATCGTGTAA
Source organism: Rehmannia glutinosa (assembly GCA_016081115.2). Taxonomy (NCBI): domain Eukaryota; kingdom Viridiplantae; phylum Streptophyta; class Magnoliopsida; order Lamiales; family Orobanchaceae; genus Rehmannia; species Rehmannia glutinosa. The sequence continues at coordinate 21,967 of JABTTQ020001606.1, forward strand.
TCGTGTTGTCAACACGACGAAGATATCCAAACACGAGCACAACACAATAAAGAATTATACTTACACAAATGCAAAAATCAACGTGTTAACACGGCGCAACACGATAAGTCGAAAATAAAATAGAACGGAATAAGTTTTCATGATACGATATTACAGGTTAATACATGGTAACACATTACACGGTATTATACAATATTACACGATACAACTACAAACTATCCGGTAAAACATACAAAAGTATCATGTCATTGTGTCATTAACAAGTAAATATATAATTATCAGATACGGGTTTAAAAGCATATCGTATCACTGATAGGTAAATAAATCGCAACATGTTATTCCATTTGTTAATTTCCGTCGTGTTTAATTGGATTGACACAAACGAAACACGATAGTTTTCGTGTTCGTATAGTGTTTACAGGACAATGAGACAAACATAATAAGACTAAACACTATCCCGTTAGTTTCATTTTTGTGTCGTGTCAAGAAATATCACCGCAACCCCAACCCTTTTTTTGGTTTTACATAAATCATTTAATTAATTATAGAGCAAGTCTCTTGTGAGACGGTCTCACGGATCTAAATCCGTGAGACGGACCTTCTAAGGGCTCCGTCTTGAGAACATGAACCATGAAAATAGATTTAAAAATAATAATGAACCATGAAAAAACAAAAATAAACCCAAAAAATAAAAAATAAACCCTAAAAAAACTAAAAATCCTAAAGACCCAAATCAATTAAACATAAACCCAAGAAAACAAAATAAACCCTAAAAAAATAAATATAAACCCTAAGAAAATAAAATCTGACAAAAAAAACCTTTAAAACTTTGTGTAAGGGCTCCGTCTCACGGATCTAAATCCGTGAGACCGTCTCACGCAAGTTTTTGCCTTAATTATATATCTTTAAAAAAATGGAACTTGATTCATTTTGGTTTGCTAAATCAAAGTATAAAAAATCTGATTCGTTTCTCTTTCTACTAATCAAAATAATCCATTCTAAGTCTGATTCAATTTGTTCAACTAATTCTTTTAATTTATTTAACTTACTAAATCAACCTAAATCTAAATGATTATATTACTAAATCAAATTAACAAATCCTATTAAGTTTGTTCCACTAAGTCAAAATAATTTATTTCCAAATGCGATTATATTTGTTTTACTAAATTAAAATAAGATTTTTGATTGAATTTATTTTACAAATTCGAGATAAATAAATAAAATATTTTGATCAATTTATGTTTACAATAATATAGCCCAAAGGCTAGAGTATTTATTTTTCAAATCAATTGAACTTCAAATAACAAAGTTGGGGATTTTTTCGAATTCTACTCGAAGATTCTAATCCAAGTAAATTCGATTTGAATATATTCGAATTAGTATTTTAGTAAGAATTTGTGCATTCAGTCGAATTCAGATATAATTCAAATTATTAATATAATTTATATTATAAATATGTTAATCGATATAAAATAAATTGCATATGCAACTAGAAATAATATACTTTTGTTGATATAAATAACATTTAGTCTCACATTGTTGTTATAATATAATTTGTGATGTAGAAAGTGTGAGATCAACTATCATGGCTATTATAGTCTTTATTCTAAAAGTCTCCACCTAATCCTCCTTATTTTTCACCGAGATGTTGAATTCTCTTTGACTGCCTACGTTTTTCTTCCGATTAGACATTTTTAATCATATCTATACGACTATACCTCACACAAGCTCCCCCACCCCCTTGGAGCTAGGGCGAGTCTACTATCAGTCTATCATCTAGCATATTTAATAAATTGTATGGCTTGCTTACACCTTTGTTAATTAATCACACGCTTGTTTTGCAAAAGAAAAAAAAGTTTTGAATATATAAAAAAATATAAGTTCTAAATCCGAAACTTGCCTGATTTATTGAGAAATTTGGCATTGACTATAATTCGTTTAAAAATTGAAAATCCAATTGAATCGAATTAGGAGAGTTTAAAATTCTCTTCGATTAATTCTATTTGAGAAAATCGGAGAATTCAAAATTTGATTCTATAAATACCCCTACCAATAGTCCCACTTATAAATGAGATTTGAATGTGGTGCAAGTGGTCTGCGTGTTCTGGTTCAACAAACACACATTTGTTTATGTTTCCAAGGGCCAATTTCCAATTTCCAACTATTCATAGAAATAGAATCATATTTGTTTCTAAATTTTCCAATGGAAATCATCATTTTTATTTTTCAATTTTCACATAAAACAAAATCTCAATCCTATATTTTCAATTTTCAACCATATACTATATCCTACATCACTCATCAATCACTTTTTCACCTTTTCATCCAATTATACATGTGGGACCCTCCATTACCAACTACATCTACTTAAAATATTACTATTTCTTAATTATATATATTTAATGGGACCCATCAACCTACAATCTTCCAAATATAATATTATGTATACAAATAAAAAATTCAACCACTATAAAATTTTCAAATTATTATATAAATAAAATAATATTTCAAAACTACTCAACCAAACATAATATCATTTTCAAACCTATATAAAACTCATTTTCATTCTCTCATCCAAACATAAATCCAGTTTTCACACGAAAACCAATAAATTCTCAAAATTCTATTTCCAACACTAGAAACTGGAAATGGTCCATGGAAACATAACCATACAAGGCCCGAGTTTCCCTTTTCCCTTCGAGAAAAAATTGTTAAACCGCTAATTATCTCAAAAGCTTTTGAAATTTTCAAATGCAAATATCATAATTTAATTCACGATTAACTGAATCATAATTTTTTGCTCACTGTTTTTTAAAATAATAATAATAATCTAAATTTTATCATTTTAAGTTTTTAAGCAAGCTTCACAAAAAAAAAAAAAAAAAAAGGTTTTTAGGCAAGTAAAGCCAAGAAAAAAAAAATTGGGGCCAATTTGCAATAATAATAATAATAATAAAACATGTACGGTTCTATTGAATTTAGAACCTCAATTCAACCGTAAAACCCTTCCACCGTTTTCCTCACCGCTTCCCATTTCCTCTTTAGCTCCGCAAAAATGTCAGACGAAGATGAGAAATCAGGCTCAATTGCCTCAGCCCGGCCCGAAGAAGAAGCTCTCCGCCTCAAAACCTTAGCAGAACAGAAGTACTCTTCCAGCAAATCCGCCTTGAAATACGCCAAGCGCGCGCACAAGCTCCACCCATCGCTCGACGGCCTGCCGGAAATGCTCACCGCATTCAAAATCCTCCGCACCGCCGCCGCGCCTGTTTTCGAAATCAGTTCGGCAACGCCGAATTCCACCCCGGACTACTACAAAATCCTGCAGGTGGAGAGATTTTCACACATCAATACAATTAAGAGACAGTATAAGAAGCTGGCTTTGACCCTGCACCCCGATAAGAACCCGTTTGTGGCGTCCTCCGAGGCGTTTAAGTTGGTCGGAGAGGCCGCGCGAGTGCTGTCTGATAAGATTAGGCGGAAAGAATATGACATGAAGCTTAGAATTGCTATGCAGTCGAAAGCCGCCGAAGAGGTTGGATTTGGGGCAGAGGGGGCGGCGGAGACATTTTGGACGGCGTGCTCGACTTGTCGGTTGTTGCATCAGTTTGAGAGGAAATATTTGGGGCGTAATTTGTTGTGTCCTAGGTGTAAAAAGAGCTTTAAGGCTATGGAGGTCGAGGAGGATACGAATAATGGGGGAGATGTGGAGAAGAGTGAGGGGGTTGGAGCAAGCCAGACTAGGGTAAGTGCCAGGATTAGGGAGAGAGTTGCAAAATGTGGAAATTTGGGGGTGAAGAGGAAAATTAGTAGTGTTGGGGATGTTTTAGAGAGGTTGGAGATGAAAATGGCGAGAAATACGGGTGGGGATGATGGTTGTATGCTGCTAAAGGATTTGAAACCGAAGAGAGTGGAGAAAGTTGAGAAATCGGGAGGACGTGATGGTGGTGGTATTGATGGATTTAGGTTGAAGAAAGTGGAAAAATTGGTTAATGGTGACAATAAGGCATTGAAGAATGGTGAGGTTGAGATAGTGGAGAGTGAGAGAACAAAGAGAGCAAAGGCTCGGGAAGAAGAGGCTATGACGTTGTCCCAAATGCGGGTTTTGGCAAAGAAGAAGAAGAAGAAGCAAGTTCAGGGGAAGTTGGTGATTGAAGAGAAGGAAGTTAACGGTGATAAGTTGAAGGCAAAGGAGGAGGAAGTAGAAAATGAGAAGGGGAACGAAGTGGAGAAGAAGGAGATGGTGCAACCGATGTTGAAGACGTATAAACGGAGAGTTTCAAAGGATAAGAATGTGGAAATTGTAAATAGAATATCAAAAAGTCCTATGATTTCAGAGATTGAGAGGGATAAATCACCAAGAAAAGGTAATTTGCAGGTGATACCGGTGGAAAATGAGAAGGAGAAGGGGGGTGGGAAAGAGAAGGAAAACGAAGTGGAGTACAAGAGGGAGAAAAGGGAAAGGCGTCGAGTTTCAAAGTACGGGGATTTTGAAGTTGAGAGTATAAAACCATCAAAGAATCATGTAAATTTGGAGATTGAGAGGCTTATCACCAAGAAAAAGGGTAATTTGGAGATAATGCCGGTAGAGGATTCAGATTTTCACGATTTCGACAAGGATAGAAGAGATAGGAGCTTTAAGAAAGGACAAGTGTGGGCAGTTTACGATGATGATGATGGAATGCCAAGGCAATACGCTCTGGTTGACCAAATAGTTTCCATAAACCCTTTTGAGGTGACATTGAGCTGGTTACAGTTTCAAAGTAATGGAGATGAGGAGTTAGTAAATTGGCAGAAACATGTTTCATGTGGGAGCTTTAAGGTTTCTAGGAAAGTTTCCATTAAGTATCTGAATTTGTTTTCTCATGTTGTGGATTGCGAAAGAGCAGCAAGAAAGGCGTATAGAATTTATCCAACGAAAGGCTCCGTTTGGGCACTGTACAGAAATAATGCTCCGAACGATAACAGATGTTACGATATTGTTTTATCGTTAAGTAGTTACAGTGATATGTATGGCTTGAGTGTAGCTCATCTTGAGAAGGTACCTGGTTTTAGGACAGTTTTCAGGAGAAGTGAAATAGGGGCTAATGCTGTAGTTTGTTTAGGAAATAATGATGTTTTCAAACTATTTTCACATCAAATTCCTGCAAAGAAACTCTCTGGTGATGAAGCCTTAGGCCTCCCCAAGGATTGTTGGGAACTCGATCCTGCGTCGCTTAATCCTCAGTTGCTTATTGGTATGTAATAGATAATACTATGTAGCGTTTTTCTTGGGACTGGGATGCTTAACTTGCTGTGGATATAAAGTTTTCTTGTTCTGTTATCTTGGTAAATTATGGTCTCTGCATGCAAGTACAATTGTTAATGTAATGGAGTTTCTTTTTGTTTGGATTGCTAATGAAAACATCCTTGTAGAATATACTGAAATGATGTTGAAAGTGAAAGGGTGTTCGGACAGTGTTTGCAAAAACTTCATCGGAAATGATTTATTGCGGTAGAAGTGAAAAGTAGTTGGGGATGAGAAGTTGAAAGTATTTGCAAATAGAAGCTAAAAGTTGAATAAGATAAGTGTTTGATGAATAAGTTGTAGAACAATAGAAGAGATTTATTCGTGTGTAAATGTCAAAGAAAAAGCAGAATCATAAATATGTCTAAAGCACTCGTTCCCCCGCTTTTAGATTTTGATTAAATTATGTGCGGAATCTGAAATTTGGATACGAGTTTTTGGTACATGATCCTGTTTCCACTTTTTCTTGAAATTCCATAATTCTGCAACTTGTATATCCCCTTGCCAAAATTTCTGAACTCAACAGATTAGCAGCAAAAGATGTATTAATATGTTGAACACATTTGGTATAATTCTAGTTTAATCAAAATTTTGCACCAAATTATTTGGCATCATTTCTTGCTAACCCCAGAAACGAGGATAATAAAAGAGGGATAATGGATGGGACATAAGACATAAGTGAACATATATGACTCTTTGAATCATTCTCTTTTCCTAATAGATACATTTTTTCTCAATAAATTTAGAATTCTGATAAAAGGTTAGCCACCTTTTATTTTCCAGTTTTTCTGCTTATGTCATCAAAGAATTCATTGTTTTACAGTATAATCTCGACAATTTAATACTCGATTAATTAATAACTTCGTTTAAATTATAATTTTGGTCGCTCCCGACTTGGGAACAACAAGAAAAAATAATAATTTTCTAATTTAATATCTTGCTAAGTTAATAAATATTGGTAGTCCCAAGGTCATTAATTTATAGAAGTTTAACTGTATTTTATTCCGAATGCTATTTTGCGTTTGTTATATAGAAGGAAATATTGCCTATAGGATAGTGAATTTTATCGCGACTCTGTTTTTACTATTCCAAATATTTTCCGAAATATTTTGATATATTATAGTTAGCGCTAGTTACTTGCACAGGATATGCACATATGTGAGCTTTTCAAAAAATAGTTATAGTCCAAATAACTCCATGAACAATACAAAACTCAAATTACTAAATCATCTAAATGATTGTTTTAATTTGATTTATTTATGGCTGGTTTTTTTTTCCTGTTGTATGAGTTCTACGTCTTCTTCTGCAACCACTTCGATCTCAGCCATTACAATGCAATTGTTGTTATTCTCAAAAAAAAAAAAAAAATGCAATTGTTGTGGAGATGAAAATGTCCAAATATCTTGTGTTGTGGAGGATTTTGACAAAGTTGAAGTTAAAGATCCTGATGTTGACAAATCCTTCAAAATTCTAATTCTGTTTAACAAATATTGTCTAGAAATGCATATAGAGAATAACATTGTTTTCTTAAATATAATTAAGAATGTAAGGAATAAAATACATTTCAAAATATGCATACTCACCAATTTCTCATATTATAGTCTTGACAGTATATTTAAAAAACCATTATATGTTGCGCAACACAAATAAATATTATTAATTTTTAACTAGAACAATGATTGTTTTAGATTTGCACCAACATATATTATGAATTCTGAACATTTTCCTCAAAATCACTTTTTACAAAATGTCACTAACTGCAAATTACACCTTACCATCTCTAATTCTAGCAAATATAAACTTAATCTTGTATTTTATTCGAAGAACACATACATACATATATATATATATTGATAATAATGAACCAAGTCAAGTTTCAACTCGTACATGGAACCAAAATTCCAAATCAGTCACTTTCCCATTCCCGAAACCTCACACCTTGATCGAAAAATATGTCCAATGTAAATTGACCGTCAAATTATTTATTTTCTTTGATTTGTTTGGTACTAAATAACTCTTTTATTATCTAACAATGTGCAACTATTTAACTTATAAGAAGCAACGACAAGAATCAATTTTTCAACTAAAACAATAATCATTGAACTTGTTTTGCACACACATTTTTTCAGGTAAAAAAATATATAAGAAATGGGAATGTGTGCTTCATATGAAAATGCTCATATGAAATAGAGATACTCTAAGAATTTCATCATATATGCATCAAATCTTCAACGGATTGGTCTCTATTTTCCTGTCGGGGCTAGAGTTCCAGTTTACCTATCCGCGGTTCTTGAATACCTTGTTATCAATTGAGAATATAAGTAATGAAATACATTTCAAATTATACATATTCACTAATTTCTCATATAATCATCTTGACAATATATTTCGAAAAAGATTATGTGTTGTGCAACACAAAATAAATATTAGTAATTTTTAGCCAAAGTAGAACAATAATTGCACTAAGTATGCACCATTAATATAGACTATGAATTCTAAACAACTTTTCTCAAAATTCTTTTTTCCAAAATGTCTCAAACTGTAAATTACACCTTATCATCTTCACTTGCAACAAATATAAACTTAATGTTGTATTTTATTCGAAGAATACATATATAAATATAGGGATTGGTTCAAATGAGACCAATCTTATTAGATTAGTCCATAAGAACACTTATGGACTCTTGATTTAAAATTTTGGATGGTGTAGATTATTTTAGTTAATTTAGGCATATAAGGGTATAATTGTACTTTTATATTTAATTAGTTATGTTAATTGGAAAGTTATTAGCTATTTTTAAGGAAACATAATCCTACCTTTTCAGTTACTCAATTTTTAGGGAGGAAAAAACATCAACTTCAAGTATTCTTTTTCAAAATTGATACTTATTTCCGCCATATTTATTTGTGAGCAGTCGTTTTATTGTATACTTAGTTGAAGTGGACTTGTATCTTAGTCATGTTTTATTGTATATTTAGTTCGGTGGATTTGTATACTTGGTTCAGTGGAATCGTATTCTTAGTTATATAAGTAGTTTAGTAAGTAATTTAGTAAACTTGTATACCTAGTTCTGTGGATTTGTATACTTAGTTTAATGAAATTGTATACTTAGTTATATAAGTAATTCAGTGTAATTGTATACTTAGTTAAATATTTCTGTATACTTAGTATTATTTTAATGTATAGTTAGTTCAATGTAATTGTATACTTAGTTAAATATTTATGTATACTTAGTAAAGTTTTAATGTACAAGTAGTTTAGTGTAATTGTATACTTAGTTAATTGTTTATGTATACTTAGTAATGTTTTAATGTATAGTTGTGTAATTGTATACTTTTCATTAATTGTTGCACGATTTTGTTGCTATATTTGAATAAATTGCAGGTTCGAATGGGAAGAGAGAGAAAGAAAAAGTGAATCGCTTGATTATGGGGACGTGATCAATACAAAATCACGTCCCTAATTTTTAGGAAGCAATTACTATATTTAATTTCATGGATTCCTATTTTATCCCTTCGTATACTTAGTTATGAAATGTTGTATATATTGAAATATATCTTGGCCATTGATTTACTATTTGGATGGTGTAGATTTAGTCTTATGGACTAACTTAGGAGGGTGGTCTCACAGGATCCCCTCCCTATAAATATATTGATAATAATGAACCAAGTCAAGTTTCGACTCGTACATGGAATCGAAATCCCAAATTAGTTCAATTTCCCATTCCCGAAACCTCACATCTTGATCGAAAAATATGTCCAATGTAAATTGACCGTCAGATTATTTATTTTCTTTTTTTGGTACTAAATAACTCTTTTATTATCTAACAACATGCCATAGAATTAGTAGCTACTACATGCAAATTTCACTATTTAACTTATAAGAAGCAATGATAAGAATCAATTTTTCAACTGAAACAATAATCATTGAACTTGTTTCGCACACACATTTTTCAGGTAAAAAGAAAAATGAGAAATGGGATCGTGTGCTTCATATTAAAATGATCATATAAAATAGAGATACTCTAAGAATTTCATTATTTATGTATCAAATCTTCAATAGGTTGGTCTCCATATCCCTGTCGGGGCTAGAGTCCAGTTTATCTATCCGCAGTTCTTGAATACCTTGTTATTAATTGAGAATATAAGTAATGAAATACATTTCAAATTATACATATTCACTAATTTCTCATATAATCATCTTGACAATATATTTCGAAAAACATTATGTGTTTTGCAACACAAAATAAATATTAGTAATTTTTAGCCAAACTAGAACAATAATTGCTCTAGGTCCAATGGCGTAGCCAGGAAATGCATCACGAAAATTGGGGTGTCCAGGATAAAAATTCCAAAAATACCATGTAAATATTAAATAAAAAAATTCTAAAAAACAATTTACCTATAAAAATTTTTTTTTTAAAAAAAATGGGGGGGGCCAGGGCCCAGGTTGGCCCCCCCTGGCTACGCCAGTGTCTAGGTCTGCACCAACATATATTATAAACTCTATACAACTTTTCTCAAAATTCTTTTTCCAAATTGTCTCTAATGGTAAATTACACCTTACCATCTCCACTTGTAGCAAATATAAACTTAATGTTGTATTTTATTCGAAAAATACATGCATATATATAAATATATTGATAATAATGCACCAAGTCAAGTTTCAACTCGTACATGGAATCAAAATTTCAAATTAGTTAATTTTCCCATTCCCAAAACCTCACACCTTGAGCGAAGATTATGTCCAATGTGAATTGATTGCCAATTTATTTATTTTCTTTTATTTTTTTGGTACTAAATAACTCTTTTATTATCTAAAAACGTGCAATAGAATTAGTAGCTAATAAAACATGCAAATTTCTCTATTTAACTTATAAGGAGCATGATAAGAATCAAATTTTCAACTGAAACAATAATCATTGGGCTTGTTTTGCACACACATTTTTCAGGTAAAACAAATGAGAAATCGGATCGTGTACTTCATATTAAAATGCTCATATGAAATAGAGCTAGTCTAAGAATTTTATTATTTATGTATCAAATCTTCAACGGGTTGGTCTCTATTTTCCTGTCGGGGCTAGAGTTCCAGTTTACCTATCCGCGGTTCTCGAATATCTTGTTATTAATTGAGAATATAAGTAATGAAATGCATTTCAAATTTTGCATATTCACTAATTTCTCATATGAAATTCTTGACAATATATTTCGAAAAACATTATGTATTTTGCAACACAAAATAAATATTAGTAATTTTTAGCCAAAGTAGAACAATAATTGCACTAGGTCTGCACCATTAATATATACTATGAATTCTAAACATCTTTTCTCAAAATTTTTTTTTCCAAAATGTCTCTAATGGTAAATTACCATCTCCACTTGTAGCAAATATAAACTTAATGTTGTATTTTATTCGAAGAATGCATACACATATATGAATATATTGATAATAATGCAACAAGTCAAGTTTTAACTCGTACATGGAATCAAAATTCCAAATTAGTTCACTTTCCCATTCTCAAAAGCTCTACCTTGGTCGAAAAACATGTCCATGTTGTAAATTGACCGTCAAATTATTTATTTTCTTTTGTTTGTTTGGTACTAAACAATTCTTTTATTATCTAACAACGTACAATAGGATTAGTAGCTAATACATGCAAATATCTACTATTTAATTTATAAGGAGCAATGATAATAATCAATTTTCAAATGAAACAAAAAATATCGAACTTGTTTTGCACACAATTTTTAGGCAAAAAAAGAAAAAGAAGAAGAGAAATCGGATCGTGTACTTTCATATTAAAATGCTCATATGAAATAAAGATACTCTAAGAATTTCATTATTTATGTATCAAATCCTCAATAGGCTAGTCTCAATTATTTCCAGTTGGGGCTGGAGTTCCAGTTTACCATCTGCAGTTCTCGAATATCCTGTTATTGATGTATATTTTCTTAAATATAATTGAGAATATAAGTAATGTAATACATTTCAAATTATGCACATTTACTAATTTCTCATTTTATAGTCTTAACAATATATTTCGAAAAACATTAATTTCTCATTGTATAGTCTTAACAATATATTTCGAAAAACATTATATGTGCAACACAAAATGAATATTAGTAAATTATAGCTAGCCAAAGAAGATCAATAATTGCATGAGTTCTGCACTAATATATACTATATATAATGAATTCTAGTATTTTTCTTAGATTTATTTTTCTAAAATGCCTCTAATTGAAACTTACACCTTATCATCTCCACCCACAACAAATATAAACTTAATGTTGTATTTTATTCGTAAGAGTACACACACACATATTCATAAGTCAAGTTTCTACTCGTACATGGAATCAAAAAATCCAAAATAGTTCCCTTTCCCATTCTCAAAACCTCACACCTTGATTGAAAAATTTGTCCAATGTAAATTGATCCGCCAAATTATTTATTTTCTTTTGCTTGTTTTCTACTATACAAATCTTTTATCATCTAACCTTTTGTAATAGAATTAGTAGCTAATACATGCAAAATTCTACTATTTAACTTATAAGCAACAAATATAAGAACCAATATTTCTAATGAAACAAGAATTAATGTGCAGGTACGCACGTGCATTTGTCATGTAAAAAATGAGAAATCAGATCTTGTACATTCATATGAAAAATGCTACTCGTAAATGGTGATACTCTAAGAATTTCATTATTTATGTATCAAACCCTCAATAGGTTGGTCTCCAATTCCATGTCGGAGCTCGAGTTCAAGTTTACCTATCTACCGCTTTTTGAATATCTTGTTGCTAATGTACTCTTTACATACAATGAATTATGAATGTCTTATACTTCTGTTTTCTTTCATTGTTAGGTTGATTTGATTTAAATAGATTTCTTGATTTAGATTTTGGAGCTCGCTGGGAATGAGGCGAGGGATAGGACAAGGACTCGTATAGGGTCTAGACACATACAACATGCATCAAAATTCCCAAATTCAATTGTTTGAGGTGAAAATGTCCAAAAATCCTGTGTTGTATATGATTTTGACCAAGTTAAAAGATCTTGTTGTTGACAAATCCTTCAAAGTTCTAATTATGTACTTTCAACAAATATTGTCTAGAAATGCATTTAGAGAGTAAGCATTGTTTTCTTAAATATAATTAAGAATATAATGAAAAAAATACATTTCAAATTATGTATATTCACTATTTCAAAGATTATAGTCTTTGACAATAATATATTTTTAAAATATTATATGTTGTGCAACACAAAATGAATAATTAATAATTTATTGCAAAAGTAGAGTGCACAAGGTCTGCACCAATATACACTTTGAATTCTAGTATATATTTGTGCAAACCTCGTGCAATTATTGTACTACTTTGGATATAAATTACTAATATTCATTTTGTGTTGCACAACATTAAATGTTTTTTGAAATATATTGTCAAGATTATAATATGAATGAATGGCAAATTAAATAAAAATCACACAAATTAGCACTTAACATTTTTTTAGAGAAATATTCTTATAGAAAATAAGGGGGGTTGGGGCTAGGGCTAGTAATGACCGATACGATAATATGACACTATTACAAGGACAAAAAGCACGATAAAACACGACACGATACACGACACTAACACGAAATTGAAAATTAAATTATAATTATTTTTATATTTAAGATCAAATAAAATAGATAACACGAAAATACGGTAGTGTGACACGAATATGACACGATAACACGCTTTACCACCCCTAGTTGGGGCCAGTATATCACCTAGCAACGCCAAAAATCGACTAAAATTAGATTAAAATAGAAAAATAAAAAATCAATAGTATCGTTCCTAGGCGCTGGGCTATCGCGTAAAAAGCAGTGTTCTAAAAAGCGCTAGTTAGAGGCGCAGGGCTAGATATCTGGCGAGCTGACGCGGGGTTAAAGCGGGACTTGAGCGGGGTTAGCGGGGCTTAATCGAAAAAATAACATTAAAAGGCGAAAGATAAAAGCGAGATTTTAATCGGAGCTATCAGCGTAAATTTTTAGAACAGTGGTAAAAAGCTTGCAACCTTTATCACCCGCCAAATTTTTTGATTCATTAGGCCAGAAATGGCCCAGATGAGATTTATTTAAATAAAATTTAGAGCATTCTCAAAAAAAAAAAAAAAAGGAAAAATTAAAATTTAGAGCTCTTTCTTCAACCATCCTTGGTCTCATGACATGGATATATGTTTCTTCAACCATTTTTTGCATTCCCCAAAAATAATAATAATCATAATTAGTGACTGAGAAGAAGGAATAGAATATTTCCAGTGATCTTCAACAAGAAATACCCAGTTTATAGAAGAAATAAATAAATTTCTGAAGTACACTGTAAACCCCAATTCCAATACCATAGTAACATAGTTTACTTTACCAATCTGGAAACCCAACACCTTAACTGAGAAATCATTTATCTACTCATCTACGGTGACCAATTTCCGGTTTCAAACCGTCAAATTATATATTTTCTTTTTCATTTTTTGGGGGTTTTAAATGCCGTCTCGTCTGTCTTCTCTACCAGATAGTTTCGAATTTCATACTATTTTCACAAAATTTACTCTTAAAGCAGCGAATGAGCGTACGATAACCGCAACATTGCATATATACAAGACATTCAAGCAGCAATACACACATTTGTATAACGCATATACACACAGTTTGTTTCGTCATTTCTGCTGTATCAGATAGTAATTTTCCGGGTTTATTATGGGTTACGAAAACGACCCGTAAGTTCCTCTTCCGAAACCTGAAAATTGTATTATTGGTTTCTTTCAGTTAATTAAATTTATGTATATTCGCAAATTAGGGGTTTTGGATTCAAGAATTGGGGAATTTTATCAGTTTATCGCTTACCAGCCATTTATCAGTGTGTGTGTGTGTGTGTGTGAATCAATGATGGGTAACGAAAACGATCCGTAAGTCTCCCTTCCCCAATCTGAAAGTTATATATGGGGGTTTTACTAATTAATTAAATTTATGTAAATACGTAGAGTTAGTGTTTTTTTGAACTAAGAATTGGGGATTCTATCAATTAACCGCCTAAGCGCCTTTAATCAATGTGTGTTTGTGAGTCATTCATGGGTTACAAAAACGATTCCCATTCTGAACAATTGGGTTGTTTAATTAATTGAATTAATGCATATACGTAGAATTAGGTTTTTCTGGTCAAGAATCAGGAGTTTCTATATTTTAATTGCTTACCTGCCATTTATCGTCATGTATGTATGTGTGTGTGTGTGTGAATTAGGATTGTTTAATATCAAATTGGGGTTTTAAATATATTGAATTAGTGTTTTCTGTGTGGTGTTAGTTACCGAGATGAAGACGGAGAGCCATTGATGGACTTCGATGAGGATATCCAATCTGAACGTGGTGAACCTCACCAACAACTCCTTGATGACGAAGACGACGCTCTTTATGATCGCCAAGAGGGATCCCCTACTCCAGTGCATAACGACTCAAAGGGGAAGCCCGAAAAGCGATTAATCAAAAAATCATCTGGTAAATATCCGCGTCCTGTGGATTTTGGATTAGATGATGATGTTGGTGATGTTGGTAGGGATTATGCTGGAGATGAGTTTTCAGATGGCGGAAAGCGGAAGACGGAGAAAAGGGAGAAAAGCAGAAATGTGGATAAAGAGAGGAAGGGGGAGAAAGGGGATATTGTTAGGAAGAGCGTTGGGAGAATGAGGGATCGTGAGGCCGATCCTGAGATGAAAGAGATGTGGGACACTATTGCGGGTGGCAATTCCGAGGTTTAGCTCCCTTTAGTCAATATTTTGAGTTTTACATTTTTTTTTTGTTGCGAAGTTGGTGTTTCGTGAATAATATGACACGTGTTTTATTTACGGTTTGAAGTGCATTTAATGAGTCTTTGGTGGTGCATATCCTATTTTTGGAATTATATTGTATTCGACGAATTTGTGATCTGATTTGCAGCCTTTTGGTAAGGGTGATGAGTATAGGGAAATTTGGTGAAGCTGTGTGGTTTGGCTTTCATTTGTGTTTATATAAGTGCATTGACAGTTGGTTCCGTGTTTTTCTATGCGAAAAATTGATCACTTGTGTTGTTTTGAGTAGTTTTCGGGGAGCTGTTTGACATCAGTTTGTGTTGGTAAACTTGGTCATTTTCCGCCTTTTTAGTGTCTTTAATTTAATTCGAGGTTATTGAGAATTTGTTTGCCCCTGAAAACTAGTTGGTGTATATTGGTTTAGTCTTTGTATTTATGTTTATTCGATGTCAGTTAGTCAGATTTAGCTAATATTGGTGAGATAACTTATAAGTCAATGAGAATTAATGTTCCTACCGCTACATATTTAGTTGCAAATGATTGCAGACATTTCCATGCTGGTTCAACTGAATATGCAGCCCACTCGCGGGTCCGTCATTTCCTTATAGAATTACTGCTTCATTTTGTTTTTAAATTCAAATTTTGCATTCCATAAACTTCAAGAAACACATTTTTGAAAAGGAATAAGCTAATTACATTTAGCTGGGTATGAGTTTTAATAGAAGTTCACACAGTGGATGATGAGACAGTATTTTAGTTCTTATGGTTCTGCGATATCAAATTATGTATCATGATGTGTCCTATTTTTCTCTTGAGAAAACGACACCTGTTTAATGGGCTGTTGGTATGGCAGTCATCTCCTCTTGTTTTTTCTTTCTCTCCCCCTTCCCCCCTCCGCACCCCCACCCGGGTCATTGTGTTACTAAATACTAATCTTAATAATTCAATGATGTAATATTTGTCTTAATAATTCTGTTGTAGGCAGTAGAAGGAGAAGAGGATGATGAAATCAAAGAGCTCTTCAAGATTGGAAAGAAAAAGAAGAAAAATGAAAAAAGTGCTGCAGAGATTGGATTGCTAGTTGAGAACGTGATGGCTGAGCTCGAAGTGGTGGTAGAAGATGATGCAGAACTCAATAGACAGGGAAAACCTGCCATAAATAAGTTGAAGAAGCTATCTTATCTGACAGATGTCCTCTCAAAGTTAGTTTTCTTTTCTTTCCTTCATTTCCTGAATTCCATGCTAGATGATGCTCTTATAATTTCGAGTTTTTTAATCACTTGTGTGAGGAATGCTTGTTATGCAGAAAACAACTTCAGCAAGAGTTTCTTAATCATGGAGTTTTGAATCTTTTAAAGAATTGGCTTGTGCCTCTACCAGATGGAAGCTTACCAAATATTAACGTCCGTGCTGCTGTTTTGAAGATCCTAAATGATGTATGCAAATATTTCCCTTTTATTTTCTTTTTCCATCCGGTGAATTTTAACAACTGGAGGCTTATAGTTTATGCTACCTGCAGTTTCCAATTGACTTAGAGCAGTATGATCAAAGACAACAACTAAAGAAGAGTGGCCTTGGCAAGGTCAGAGTTTGCATAGATTAAATTTTTCATATCATCATATCTTTGAATTTTTTTCTCTTATATGGTTCTGTTACTATTAATAACTAAAGAGGGGGTGAATACATAACAATTGGTCCGGCGAGTAGTTTTGGTATATTTGTGCTTTTTCCTTTTTTTCCTGGTCTCTCTTTTCGTATTCCGCTCATTTTCTCTCCCATCTCTCTTCTCTTTCTAACCATATATTCTTCTTTCTCTCTGATTTTCTTTGATCACATTTAATTTAATCATCTTTCACCTGTATTCGATTTTTATACAAAACCTGTTAGGAAATTACGGATCGGAACAAAGCCATGACAATAGTGATGTGAGAAAAATAAAGATAAAATGACACAAATATTTTTACGTGGAAAACCCCAAATAAATTTGAGGTAAAAACCACGGGCAAGTGTAGGAGCAATTCACTATAAAAATAGGGATTACAGCACCTTCTCTCTAAATACAAGGAGATATCAATATTACACTCTCTCTTGTAATAGGAGAAAACTAACACTCTTTTAGTGAGAAAATAATTAGAGAAATGATCAACTGAAGCTCTCTTGATTGCAGCTCTCTTGATTGCTTCGCTGCTTCACATGGAATGATCCCAAATGCTAAACTTTGAGCTTATTTATAAGCTTTAAACAAGATTAATTAGGACAACAATTATATCTAATTGTTGTTGGTTCGGGTAGGTGTAATAATTGCCCGGTTTGCAAATTGAAGTCTTCATTTCCATTCTTCCAAAAACATCACCATCCAATTAATGGCAAACAAATGTTTTCAACCAACAAACCAAATTTGCTCATTAGTCAAATAAAATGACTTTACTTTTCGACATTCTCCCACTTAAAGTCATTTTGTAATCCTTTCATCCTTCTCTACACTTGCCACTCTTCGCTTTACGTCGCTTAGGCCACACGAGGATCTACACCATTCAAACTTGCCGGTGTTGATTGGTTTGGTCATGCAATCAAGCAGTTCTCATCGTATGGATTTTTGCATATCCACACTTCCATTTTCCACTACTTTCGAACGAAGTGATATTGAACTCAATATGCTTTGTCAGTGAATGTAAAAATTTCGATTCTTTGCAATATGCAAAGCACTCGACGTCACAAAACGAACAATCTTTTCTTGTTTGTGCTCGAGCTCCTCTGTAACCTTTGAATCCGATCGCTTCCTTGCAAGCTTGTGTAGCCGCCATGTATTCTCGCTTCATTGTTGTGAGAGCAACAACGATAGCGATTTTGAAACCCGACTATGACTCTTCCCGCAAAGTGTAAACACATATCCCGTAGTGGACTTTCTTTTATCCAGATCACCCGCAAAATCCGAATCAACATAACCTCCGACAAAGAAAATCCGATCCTCCATAACATAATGCAACATCCGGGTTCCTCCGATGTACCTCGTAACCTCTTCAATGTATCCCAATGCTCTCTACCAGGATTCGCCATGTATCGATCGATCGCTCCCATCGCTTGCGCAATGTCCGGTCTTGTGCATATCATAGCGAACATTAAACTCCCCACCTGCCGATGCATACGGTACTCGAGACATTTCCTCCTCTCTCGCTTCATTCTAGGACACATACTTGAGGATAACTTGAAATTAATAGGAAGAGGGGTAGAAAGCGGCTTACAATCTTGCATGTTGAAGTCACGCAAAATTTTCTGAAGTAGTTCTTCCGAGAAAGCCAGATCTTCCTATTATTTTCTCCGGTGAATCGCATCCAAGAATCTTGTTTGCTGGTCCCAAGTCCTTCATATCAAACTCCTAGCCAATCGTGCCTTCATTTCTTAGATCCGATCTTTATTTAGGCCTCGCCACCAACATATCATCCACATACAACATCAAAATAATAAAATCATTATCATCAAACCTTTTGTAGAAGACGCACAATGGTCCGAACTAAGTCTGTTGTATTCAAGGCTCATTATGAAGGAATCAAATCTCTTGTACCAACACCTCGGCGCTGTTTGAGACCGTGCAGAGATTTGTTCAACCCGCAAACCAAGTTCTCTTTGCCTGTTTCAGCAAAATCTTCTGGTGAAGCATATAAATTTCTTCTTCAAGCTCTCCATGAAGAAACGCAGTTTTTACATCTAACTGCTCCAGATGTAAATCAAAAGTAGCACACATAGCCAGGACTACCCTCACCGTCGTGAGTCGAACCACCGGGAAAATATCTCATTGAAATCAACGCTTCTTCCTTTTACCACCAATCTTGCACGATACCTCTCTACTTGATCATTGCTATCCCGCTTGATCTTGTATACCCATTTATTACCAATGGCTTTTCTTCCATGTGGTAACTTTACTAGTTTCCAAGTTTGATTCTTGTGGAGAGCTTCAATTTCTTCATGCATTCTTTGTCATCCATCGAGACGATCCGAGCTTTTTATAGCTTCATGGAAAGTTGATGGCTCTCCATCCTCCCGTTAAAAAAAAGATGCAACATTGCTCTCCATAACATACTCACGATTGCCAGTCGGGCGCTTTTTCTTACGAGTTGATTGGCGTCTTCTTGGACATCGACTCGACTTGTTCTTGTACCGTGCTCGCATGCGCTTGGAAGATTTTGGATCTTCATTCTCAGAGATTATTTTCCACTAAGATCTTTGTAGTAGTCTCTTGGTTCTCTTTTAATGTGTTACTATCTCCCTTGCTTTGCAGTTTATCTTCGCAAATATCACATCTCTCTATTTGATGACGACCTTGTGGGTAGTGGGATCCCCACGGGCGATACCCTCGACTCCATCAAAGATACCCCAAGAAGATACATTTTCCGGATTTTGGATCCAACTTCGTTCTTTCTTGGTCATGTACATCACGCATACAGGACTTCCAAATATATGTAATCGAGAATAATCGCCAGACTTACACCCACATCTCCACGGGCGTTTTGGATCAATCGCATTGATGGTGACCGATTGATCACATAATGACGGTTTTGATCGCCTCCGCCTGAATGTCTTGGGTAGACTTGCGATTCTCAACATTGCTCTTGTCCTTTCTAACAAGGTTACATTCATTCGCTCCGCCACTCCATTTTGTTGAGGTGTGTACGCCACGCGTGATTTGTCTTTTGATGCCTTTGTTGACATTGTAAAGACTCAAATTCATCACTAGTAAATTCTCCTCCATTATCGGTCCTTGACACTGACGATCTTTTTCCCGATTCAAGTTCTATTTGAGCTTTGTAAACTTTGAAGATCGAAAATACATCGGCCTTCCTTTTGATAGATACACCCAACATCTCCTGGAGTAATCATCAATGAAAGATACAAAGTATCTCGCCTCCTAGGGATGATAATGGTGCTTGCCAAACATCGAGTGAATCAACTCTAAGATTCCCTTACTCTTGAGGTTGATCGCCGAACTTTAATTTGTGTTGCTTACTTGTAACACAATGCTCACAAAATGGTAAAGATACCTTTGTAAAACCAGGTAGTTCCTCCATTGGAGAGAATCTTCAACCTGCGTTCCGACATGTGGCCAAGTTTGTGGTGCCACATTATCGTTGATTCTTCCTTTGGACTCAGAATCGCAACATATGCTTCTCCTCCTCGCATTGTCTCACCTTTAAGCATATACAAATTTGCGGTGAGTTTCTCCGCCTTCATTACTACAATAGCTCCTTTCACGATCTTCATGATTCCATTCTCAATACGAGTTTTACATCCAACATCATCCAATTGTCCCAAGGACAAAAAAGATTCTTCCGTAGGCCCCTTCACATGTCGCACTCCTCCGAATGGTGCGAATCGTACCATCAAACATTTTTATTTTGATAGTACAATACCAAAGAATATCCAGCATGATCATCCCCCATAAATACAGATCCTCCAGAGATGGTTCGTATGTGTGAAACCATTCTCGTCGTGAGAGGTCATGTGCCAGGTTGCTCCGAGTCTAAAAGCCAGACATCGAATATAGTTTTTACGCGCTTCAAAGATTAGTCGTTGCTTCGCCGTATAAAACTTCTCCATTTTCGAGTACTTGCAACATTCTTCGAAAGCATTTGATGACTCAGGGTCGCCACTCTTCTTACTCCAACAATCCTTCAAGAAGTGCCCTCTTTTGCCGGATTTGTAGCACTTGATGTTCTTTTTACTCCTGGATTTTGATCTACCATGATTTTGACTCCCACCTGGAGCTACGTTAAAGTGGATCTTCCTCTCACCACCGCCAAAGCTTCCGCTTGATGCAAACCTCCTTGTCTGTCTTCTTTGTTTCTCGCTACCGCTCTCTTCTTCTAGTATAGCGGCCGCAATTTCATCAAGACTAGATAGTCCGAAAGGGCGTTGTTCGTCAAGTTGATGATGAGTTGATCATACGAACCGGGTCAACTTTGGAGCAAAAGTTCAAGACGTTCAACAACTTCTATTTTGTAACCCGTTGAGGTGAGTTGCGAAAATAGAGTAGTATTCAAGTGTTGATATGGTCGACCACCGAAGTGGTTTCCGCCATACGAAGAGTATACAATTTTCTTTTAAGAAAATCTTGTTGTGAAGTGACTTGGCCTCGCATAATTTTGTCGGTGTATCCCATATCTCCTTTGTCGCCTTCTTCTCCGCCACACTAGATAAAACTCCATCGGCTAGTCTTAAATGCAGATCGAAGAATTGCATTGTCGTCCATCTCGTTCCACTTGGCATCATCGGTGATATCTGCGGGCTGTCTCCAATTCTTCGCCAAGCAATTGTCTTCCTCAAAATAAATTTTTTAATCTTCATTTTCCACAATGAGAAATTATTCCCATCAACTTCTCTACATCGAACTTTGTCGTCATTTTGTTCACACCGATTTATTTTCACTTGAACTGAATTTCACTATTCACGTGAATAGTGTGTAAACAGTAACCCGTGAACAGTAACCCCTAAACCAATGGCTCTGATACCACTGTTAGGAAATTACGGACCGGAACAAAGCCATGACAATAGTGATGTGAGAAAAATAAAGATAAAATGACACAAATATTTTTACGTGGAAAACCCCAAATAAATTTGAGGTAAAAACCACGGGCAAGTGTAGGAGCAATTCACTATAAAAATAGGGATTACAGCACCTTCTCTCTAAATACAAGGAAGGAGATATCAATATTACACTCTCTCTTGTAATAGGAGAAAACTAACACTCTTTTAGTGAGAAAATAATTAGAGAAATGATCAACTGAAGCTTTCTTGATTGCTTCGTTGCTTCACATGGAATGATCCCAAATGCTAAACCTTTGAGCTTATTTATAAGCTTTAAACAAGCATTAATTAGGACAACAATTATATCTAATTGTTGTTGGTTGGGTAGGTGTAATAATTGCCCGGTTTGCAAATTGAAGTCTTCATTTCCATTCTTCCAAAAACATCACCATCCAATTAATTGGCCAGCAAATGTTTTCAACTAACAAATCAAATTTGCTCATTAGTCAAATAAAATGACTTTACTTTCTGACAAAACCTTCTTACACACATATATATATATATATATATATTTAATTATCTTGTTGATTGTTATTAAAAAAACATTCTTATTATTTTTTCTTCCTTTTCTGTCTTTTTTTTTCCTTTTTGCACCGCATGTCAAGTGTGCTTTGCCGACTAGTTTGAAGGTTAAGCTTGAGTCTGCATCACATTTTGGCAGGTCATTATGTTTTTCTCAAAGTCTGATGAGGAGACTACAGCCAATCGGAAACTTGCTAAAGAGTTGGTGGATAAATGGGTAATATGATTATTCAATCTTTTTTTCTTCTTCCTGTTTTATGGAAGAATCTGACACTCCCCAAATGCTTTATTCTGTTTCAGTATCTAAATATATACATACATAAATATATCTCTTTTTAATACATCTATGTAAAAAAAAGTAATGTTCTAATTAGTTACTCTGTTTTGGGGCTATAAATGCTGAAATCTTTTGTATCTAAACAATCTCATGCTCTTCTACTTGTACCAATCTAGATATTTGAAATGTCAATCTTATGTCAGCTTGTTATTAATGGTCTCTCTAATCCCTTCCAACTTTCTGAATGTCATTGGTACAGAGCCGACCGATTTTTAATAAGGGCACAAGGTTTGAGGACATGAAAAACTTCGAGGACGAAAGAAATTTCAGGAGGCCTTCTGCTAATAAGTAACTATTATCTTCTCAATGACTTGACAGTTAGCATTTGTTTGGATAAATCAATCAGCAGTTCAGCACTAATGAGACATTATCCATGTTAATCTTCGACAGAGTAATGAGTAAAGGAGCGGGAGAGGCATCGCGAGATGATGACCTAGATTTAGCTGAACTTTCACTGTAAGAGTTCCATCCTGCTTCTTGGTTCCTTAGATGGCCAAGTTCTGACGGTTATTATTATGGATAATTACAAAAACACCCCTGAGGTTTGGGCTAATTACACAAAAACCCACAGATGTTTCAAAATTACAAAAAGTCCCTTCAAGTTTCATTTTGTCTTAAATTTAAGGGCGTAACTGTAATATTTTTATAAATTCAGGGCTTTTTGTGAAATGTTTTTGCTTATGAAGGGAAAAACGTAATATGAAATCAAACCTTAGGTTTTTTTTTGTAATTTTCAAAGAACTCTAGTTTTTTTTTGTAATTAGCCCAAAACCTCATGGGTGGTTTTGTAATTATCCCTTATTAATTATTTTTAGGGATAATTACAAAAACACGCCTGAGGTTTGGACTCATTACAAAAAAAATCTGGAGATTTGATTTTGTCTTAAATTTAAGGGGGTAACTGGAATATATGTATAATGTTAGGGGTTTTTTGAAAGTTTTTTAGCTTTTGAAGGGGGGAAAATATAAGATGGAATCAAAATCTCAATGGGGTCTTTTGTAATTTCCCCAAAATCTCTGGGTTTTTTTATAATTAGCCCGAACCTCGGGGTGTGTGTGTTGTAATTATCCGTTATATTTATTTATTTTTCATTTTCATGGTGGATGCATCTATGTTTTACTTTGTTTGACAATTTTCAGGAGGCAAAACTCTGGGCAGTCATCTTCAAGGCAACATGCCTCAAGGCCTGAAGCAATGTTGATGGATTTTGTGGTGCGTCCTCAGTCCAAAGTTGATCCAGTTGAAGTTCGGGCCCGGGCTAAACAAATGGCACAAAATCTGCGTAGGATGAAGGTTAGTAATCAGGATGAAGGTTAGTAATTCTCTCTCCTTAAGAAAACAACTGGAGATGGAAAATTTGTTGTGTAGAAAAGTTGATATTTTTGAATTGTGGTGAGTAATTCAACCATGATTTTTATTTTAATTTTTAACATACATAACTCATAGTGTGATGAAAGAGTGAGTCGACTTCAAGCAATCGTATATATGATTGAATTAGCAGCGTACGTGCCTGAAAGGCGAAAAAGTTATAAATAGTGATCTTCACTTTGTTGAGTATCTAATAGAGGTCTTATTTTGGAAGAACTGTTGCTTACATGTTCTATTATCAGCATGTTAATTGGATTATAACGTATGTTTAACGAATCGGCATAATTTTCCTTCAGATGTAATAAAACATTCACATTCTGATAATTAATCTCCCTAGGTCTTGAAAAAGCCTGAAGACATGATCTATGATGGTCTATGCATCATTAACTTTGATTTTAACAACTTTATTGTTTTGTCACAAGTTTCGTATCATTTTTATGCCTGCAGATGAATAAGAAGTTGCAACAACTTAAACAACCAAAGCGGAAGCAACTACAGGCCAATAAGCTCAGCGTGGAGGGTCGCGGTATGATGAAATATCTGTAATCTTCTTCGTTTGCCAGATTATGTGAATAGATTTAAAATTCTCGATTTTTCTGTAAATTTTAGGTCTTTCTTGTTTCGGTCGGTCACCCATAGCCTTCTTATGTGTTGGTGGCTTGGATTTTGCATATAGTAATGCTTTGAAACTAGTGTTGCTTTGGATGAATGCTGCTTGTTTTCCCTTATGGTTGTATTTGAATCTGAGGCAGTAATTAGATGCTGATAGTTTAGCTTTTAGGCTACTGTGAGAGTGTTTGCAAACACTTTTGATTCTTGGCTTTTAGCTGAAAAACTCAGTTTTAGTGTTTGAAAATAAGAAGTTTGTTTTTCACATTCTTATCCTCAAATTCTTAAAGTGATTCTAATAGTTGGGGATGGGGTGTTTCGGCTTTTGGAAAAGTGCTTTTGATGATTTTGTAAATCAGGAGTAGTTTGTTTTTGACATTCTTATCCTCAAATTTTTACCATAATCCGAGTTGACATTTCTCTTCGTAAACACTCATATTATTCATATACAAGTGGTTTTTGTCTTTCTATCCAAAAACTAATTTTAAAAGTGTGTTTTCCCAAACAATTCAACTTTGAGTTTGTGAGATTTTATAGATTTTATTTGGAAACACTACCAATTTCTAATTTCTCAACTAATTTTTCTTCGACTACAATGCATTACTTCTTGAAAAAAACAAGAGTTATTATCAACTCTCCTTGCGAGTAAATTACAAAAGCTACCACTCATATTTACCAATGCTATTATACACATGATATTCATTTCTTATACTACAAAACACCACGTGAAAACCGGACCAAATTTTTTGTCTCACTTTCTGTTCCACTTACTGGTAGGGGTGGCAATCCCTGACACGACACGAAAACACGACCTGAACCTAACACGATATAAGCGGGTTAGGGTTGACCCATTTATTATTCGGGTCATAATCGTGTCAGACCCATTTAACCTAAATAATAAATGGATCAGTTTCGGGTTGACCTGAAATGACCCACTAAACCCATTTAACCCATTTAAATAAGAAAATTCAGTATTATTTTTAATATTTTATATATAAATAACCCAAAATTCTCATTTTATCAATATAAATAAAAGATTTATTCAAGGTTAAAAAATATACAGGTCATTTCGGGTCGTGTTCGGGTTACCCATGTATTAAACAAGTCGTGTTCGGGTTGTCCCATCTGACCCAAATAATTAAACAGGTCGTGTTCGGGTTGGGCAAATTTGTGTAATTATCATGTCTCAACACGACTCGCGAACCCGAACACGACTTGAATTGCCACCCCTACTTACTGGATTGGTAATATGTGTCAATTCAAATAAATATGAAAATCGGACCAGAATTCTTGTACCACTTGATTAATGATGTGTTATTCAGATAAATATGAATTATTAATTATTTTAATATATTTGTACATGTCATTCATCCAGATGATGGAACAGAAAAATAAATCGTAAAATCCAAATTATGTAAAAAACTGTAGAAAATAACGGATGAGATCTTCTATTCCAAGAGCCTGTTTTATCTTCTATTCTATCGCACAAATAATTGTTGCAGGTATAAAAGCCCATAATTTAGGTTTGATGTATGCTTCAAAATTAGTATGGTAACTTTTATATATGTGACAATTATCTGTGTGGTGAAATATAGGACGAAATATGCTCGAAATGCTACATATTTAATGAGATAGATCAATGCATGCATGGACCAATTAGTTATAATCTCCCTATTAATCTCTAACAGATACACAATTTACTCATCATACTCATCCTCGTCCTCGTATACACCCACGCCTGGTTGGACTTCATTAGCAATCCAACACACCACCACCACGAAACAAACGGCGGAAGCAAACCGGACCAATCCATTGTCGAGAAAACAATAACCATCTCCACCACCACCGCCACCACATTTAATATTCTTATTCAATTTTTCCAATTGTACGGTCCCCTGCTTGTTCACAACAGGATGAGAATACTTGAGGATATTGAAGCTAGGTTTCCAATTAAGTCGGCTCAATTGGCGGCTGACGCAGCGCATTCTGGCGAAGCCGACGCCGTCGAGGCGTTCGGCGATCGTCCGCTGCAAATCCTCCGGCAGCGACGTGAATAGGTGGAATCGCGGCAGGCCTTTTAGGTTTCGAAAAGAGGGCAAATCGTTCATCAGACTCTCGTCGTAAGTGATTTGGTAATTCGCGTTTACGGAGTCGTCGCCGTAGAAGAATGCTACTCTTTTCGACGCCTGGAGGCTCAGGATAGCAGATCTGGTTCGAGAATTTCTGATCTTAGGGTTTCTGGTGGTGCTGATGTCAGGCGGCGGAGGGAGGCGGCGCATGGCGAAATTGTACTTGGCGCGGTTTAAGGCGTCGACGATGGCGTTCCAGTTTAGCGGTGGCTGGACGGAGAAAGTTAGCTCCGCCTTTGGATCGCAGTCTGTTGATGTGATAAGAAGATTGACGGTGGTGCTGTTACGGTTAGAGTGTCTCTCCTCCGCCGCCTCCGCCGCCATGCCTAGATTTCTGGTTTCTCTCTTATCTCTGTAAATTGCTTGCCGTGTGGGTTTTGATTTTGATTAGATTTTCAATCTTATTTCGTAATTTTGTGAACATTGTTTGAAGACGGTCCCCTCATTAGAAAGGAAATATAATTCATAATAAATTATCCAATAAAATATTATTTTACATATTAAAATAATAAATATAGAATTACATTATTTATACAAAGGGATAAATTCATTTTTGGTACCCAAAGTCCCCTCATTAGAAAGGAAATATAATTCATAATAAATTATCCAATAAAATATTATTTTACATATTAAAATAATAAATATAGAATTACATTATTTATACAAAGGGATAAATTCATTTTTGGTACCCAAAGTATTAGCGGTTTTCACTTTTGGTACCCGCTTTTTGGGGCTTATCATTATTAGTATCCAACGTTACAAAATTCACTCATTTTTGGCACATTCGTTAGTCAATCGTTAAAAACTAACGGTTGACCGGCCGGAGTCGGAGCAATGTTGGACGGGGATGGTGAATTCTGACTCAAAATTTTATTCTGAGCAACTTTGTCGGCCAATTCGGCCTGCAACATGGAGATGCGGGCCCCTAAAAGTCGGAAAATCGATTTTAAGATCCCTTTTTTGTGCGTTTTTTGTTCGGGGGGCAAATCGGACTAATTGAGGAGTGGGCTTTGTGAGCCTTAAGAAGAGGAAGACGATGGTATGCTCAATTTTGGATTTGGGGAAGTATCTTGGATGGAATTTGGCTTTGAATTAAACTTTGGTTTTTTCGAATTATCGTCAATTGGCATCGAAGACGAACTCAAATCATGAAATTGACCATTGGGCACTATAGGGCTCGCAGATACGCTCAAAATGAGTGGTTGCACGACACTTGGGGTCGCCGGAATCGGGGCCTGAGACGCCGTGAAGCATGCGCTAACCGTGGTAACCTACTACAGTTGGTCAACCGTTAGTTTTTAACGGTTGACTAACGGAATGTGCCAAAAATGAGTGAATTTTGTATTGTTGGGTACTAATAATGATAAGCCCCAAAAAGCGGGTACCAAAAGTGAAAACCACTAATACTTTGGGTACCAAAAGTGAATTTATCCCTTTATACAAATTACAAACATGTAATGTTATGAGACTAATCAACATTATAATGTGATCGGCTGCCATTTATGGAGTCCATCCCATGAAAAGAACAACTAACATGGTTGAGTTGACCTGATGGACCGGTGTTTTGGGCCAAATAGACTCAATTTGTTTCGGGCCTCTAACATCGTAGTCCAGTCCAATCTTTTCATCCGATCGATCAGGTCGGCCTATTGGTTTGGTTTTGATAACTTTGTTACTTTGCCATCTGAATTTTGAGTTATTTAAACTTTGACATCTCCGTTTGAAAATATTAAAAATTTATATGTACAAACATTTATTTTTATCTCTTTTGTTATTATTTGTCCACAAAAAAAAAAGATTAATTACTCTTCACCTCAACAAAATATATTATCAATAAAATTATTTTATTACTTCTTCTTTTTAACTTTATTGTACAATTATAGTTTACCTACTGAATTTACGTTATTAGTGTTTAAAAAATATTACATTGAAAAATAAGAAAATTCATAAAAAAATTATTTATCAAGTTTGAGGTAAATAAACTAAAATATGTACATAAGTATAATTCAATGATATTAGAATGATTTTCGATAATAAGTTAGTCTAAACTCAAGCAAACAAAGAACAAAATAAAATAAACATGCAGTAATAAGTTTAAACCCTACGTAGAAAATCCTATGGAATGTTTAAAATGTAGAAATAATCTGATTATTAAAATTGTAATACTTTTATCTTTTTAAGATTTTACTTTTATTTGTACAAGTATAATTTAAAAGGCAAAAACTTGCGTGAGACGGTCTCACGGATTTAGATCCGTGAGACGGAGCCCTTATACAAAGTTTTAAAGGTTTTTTTTTCGGATTTTGTTTTTCTTAGGGTTTATATTTGTTTTTTTAGGGTTTATTTTTAATTAATTTGGGTTTTTAGGATTTTTAGTTTTTTTTAGGGTTTATTTTTTATTTTTTGGGTTTATTTTTGTTTTTCGGATTTATTCTTCATGGTTCATGTTTTTAGGGTTTATTTTTGTTTCTTCATGGTTCATTATTATTTTTAAATTTATTTTCATGGTTCATGTTCTCAAGACGGAGCCCTTAGGAGGTTCGTCTCACGGATTTAGATCCGTGAGACCGTCTCACAAGAGACTTGCTCAATTTAAAATGCATTCCATTTTGATCAAATTGGCACTGTCGTACATTTATAATTTTTTTCACCACATATCACAATTTTTTTAATGTAATAGTAAGTAAATTAAATTGATGAAAAAAAACTACAAGGAAGTTAAAAATAAAAAAATATATAATAATTTCACATGAAATATATTTTACTAATCAAATACTACAAGTTATCTTTTTGTGGATAAAAAATTAAAAAGAGATGAAATAAATCATAAATGTATATACATATAATTTTTTTTATTTAAATTGAGGTGGCAAAGTTTTAATCATTCAAAATTTAGATGACAAAATAACGATCGTGCAAAGTTTAGATGATAAAATACAATAATTTTGAATCAATGGCAATTTTGCCACCTCATGTAAGATGTGTTACCGAATCCCGATAAAATATTCCACCAGCGACGAGTCTCAGGTGGCTATCAGACTGTGCAAAATTTATGAATTTCATGGGGCAAAGTGTCCCAAAAAACTTTATGGGCAATGTCCAAAACCGCTCATAGTTCGGGGCAAAATATTGTTTTCCTTCTCTTAATTTTTTTAATACAAATAAGCATTGGCAGTGTTTGAAATTTGTAGCCTGTAGGTATAACATTATTCAAAATATAATTTTACTTCTGTATTATAAGTGATGAACCATTCGCTATACCAACGATTAAAGATTCCTATCTTAAATAAACACAAATAGCTCAACATTCAATTTAATCCCTAACTATAAGAAACAACCTTATCAAAATGTGAAAATGTCACAAACATAAACAAACCATGAAGTGAGGAGAACACAAATGCAATATCTGCTGAGATGATGCAACAAAGTTCTGTCTTCTTCATTCATAAGATGGCGCAAGGCATTCGTCGACCATATCGACCAGGTTCGGATTTTCCAAAGCTGCAGCCACGCGTTCCTTATCATTCAGCTGTTTATTTACTGCAAAAATGTAAACCGATAAAACTGCAATCTTGATTAAGAAATGAAAAGGGTAAAATTCGAAAATTATCCTTGAGGTTTAGCCAAATTACAAACAAATCCAGTTATCTTTCAGAATTACAAACACCCATCATCATCAAATGCACCTTATCCCACGATGTGGGGTCGGTGGTGTGAAGTTTATAGTGTCCATTAATTGTCTAAAATTAATTAACACCACAAAATTCACACAAAAAGCAAAGTGACAAAGTTTTACGCCGGATGCCCTTCCTGACACAACCTTCATACGAAGGAGAGATGAGATGAAATTCCAAAACCATCATCATCACAGCTTTTTCCATGCAACTTGCATGGAAAATACGATGAGACGGCGATGAGTTGTCAGTTGAGATAGTTGCTCTAGTCATGTCCCACTACATGATTGATATTGTAAAATCAACATCTACATCATGGAACATGACCATAATACAAACACCCCCTTAAGATATTACATTACAAACACAACCTGAAGTTTGGAGTTGCTTAACAAAATATCCCCCCTCTTGAGTCTCGAGGGTGTAATTTGTAAAATAGAAAAATATATCAAGGCAATATTTGTAATTTCAAAGATATCTGGGTTCTTTTGTAATTAAAATGAACCTCAGGGGTATTTTTGTAATTTAACCGAAGCAAAATGTCATGCAGCTGCAGAAAACTGCTTTTAAATATGTTAAAGACAAACGAAATCACTTTTTCTGATGTTACTACAGGCAGGAGCATCTAACAAACAATTGTCAGTCAGAGTTAGAAGTTAGAACACCAGTTCATGCTCCTTTGAAGAGAAGATTGCAGCTTATCATAATTCGATAATATCATAATTCTATTTTTACTTTGTGGCTTTGTAAGTACGGCACTATTACACATAGCAAGATAATACAATAGCAAATGCGTGGATATTAAGACAAATCTATCTGGACCAGGGCAATGCATGGACGAAAAACAAGGTTTAAATTCATGGCCTAAAGATTACCATCAGTCTCTAACATCAACCCCCCCACACACACACACACACACAGAGAGAGAGAGAGAGAGAGAGAGAGAGAGAGAGAGAGACCTGCAGCTTCCGTGGCATGAGTACCAGGTGCTACTCTAATATCCACCTGGAAAAAAACCAAATTTACACTAGATTGAGTAACATAAAGAGGGAAATCTTTCATATATCATAAGAACTGTCAAAAGAACAGTCAAGCATCAAGTTCTAGAAGCTGAAAAAATTATGAAAAAACTATAATAAGCTCGTATCTTTGACATCCTCACAGTTTGCGCCGAACTAAACTTGCCACCTCTTTGTTTTTATGCAGAATACATAATTGTGTCAAGTTGCTAACATAATCAGTACAGAGTATAAGACACATTCCACAAGAGATTTTCTGAGAGCATACTTTGTACCGAGATGGCAAAGAGCGCATGAGTTTGACCCGCAAGCATAAGCCAATCACTGTTGCCATGCTGCAATGCTCTACAGTCGGAGTAAATGTAACCCTGAAGGAGATCAATTTCAAATAAGATGACCAAAAAATAGGCATCCACAACTAAATGAAAGCAAATACATGGAACAGAGATTTCTACCTCACATAGCTGTGCTTGTCATCTACCTCAATCGCATCTTCTGATATAACTTTCAGCTCTTCCAAGGAGTACGGGTGCTCCGGATCTTTTATGTCTCTAATATGTTGTGTGAAAATTAAGAAGTACAAAACCTTTTGCAACCATGAGGTTCTCCACAATCTCATTTGTTGCTGTGTTTGTCAATGTCAAATTTGTTTCACACCAAGTGGCAAAATAATAGAGAAATGTTTTCTTCTCTCTCTCACTCACACTCTCTCCCTATGTGTTCGGGTTGGGGGTGGGGGGGAATCAATCATCATGGATAAGAGAGACATCTTAATTGAGACGATAGTTTTTCACTTAATTAAGAAATAGTATAAAACGTCCAGGGGTATATACAGTAGAATTAGCATTTTTTTCTTGGCAAGTATTTTTGCTGTACACAATCTGATTGGCAGATTTTTCTAATGAAACATGTCTATGTGCACACATGAAATGAAAATAGCTTCAGTTATGGACTACACTTAGCTTTGTCTAGGAATATACAAAAACTAACTTGTACCTAATAAGACCTAGAAAATATGATATGAGCAATCAATAAAGAAAGAAAGTTCAATCGTATAAAAGGATATCAAAAATTTCTAGTTGGTCAATTGCTTCAACTGCATATTCATCCACATCAGCTGGTGTACTGCGTGTTCGTCGCTCCTTTTTCTCATACACAATGGGGTTAGCATTTATTAATCCTGACACCATACTGGCTACTCAACCTGAATCGAAATGAGCAATATTAGCTAAAATCATAAACATGAACGAACTTAGAATAAACACGATATCCTCACATTTTGACATATAATCCATAAATATACAACAAGCCCCTAAACGACTATCTCTTCTGAAAGCAACCTTGAATTTGAGACTTAAATATCGACTTCTATTGCACATGTTTATTTCCTAATACTAAAATGGCTTCACTAAATGTTTTCGCCATCAGAAAAACACCACAGAAAGTAGTTAGTAAATTTATGTAGGTTAGAGCAAGATCCAGTCTTTCAACCTTCAATAAGTAATCACCAAGCTAAGATCCATGTACTTTGGAATTATAGACATTCTTGCCCAAAGAAAAACAAATTTTGATTCTTATAAACCTCCAAAATTTCATCAAGTCTTCTTAATGCAGAAATCACCTATGCCCAACATCCTACGCCGTCATGACAAAATCCCTCTCCAAAATTCATCTCAGATACAGATGCAAATTTTGGTGAATAAACCATTCTAAACAACATTCCGCAAAAATTTGTAGAAAACTCATCAGGTGACTCCATAGTACAAGAATTCAAACTTTCCTATAGTTGATAAGGCACTGAAAAGTAACTATGTATGTACGGAAATAACCCCATGGCCGGTTTGCCCACAAAATTCCGATTGCAAAACCCAATTCCACCTCAAAATATAATGTTGAAACACAGTTGCTGATTTTCAAATTACATGTATCTGTGGTGAATGATTTTCAAATTACATAATTTTCCATAATTTTAGCATCTACAAGAAAATATGCAACAATTCCAAGATTAATAAAGATTGTACAACTTAAAAAATAAAATAAAAAATAAAAAAAAGCTACTAGCCATAACCTAAGTCCTGATTTTAGTATTTTATCACGCTCTTGCAGTATTATGCTGCTGCTGCTGCTTCTTCTTAGGCTATTATAATTATTTCCACAAGTTTTCAGAAATCCAAGAACAAAAACAATTAAGTACATATCTTCAAGCTTCATGACAATACTAATGAATAGACTCCGAAGCAATCAGAAATATATGGATATACATATACTCACATATATAAACACATAAACACACGCTCCCGCGTGCGCAAACACACCCACATATGTATTATATATAATTTTATATATATGGAAAACATACTTGACGATGTTTTAGATGTAAAGCAACATCAATAATAGAAAAAAGCTCGATTGAATTAACTTACGAGATTTCAATTTTGAAACTTTCCAGAGAATCGGTACTCGTTTCTGATAATTTGGCGCGATTGAGGGTAGATACAGAGCTGTGGGTGAGGTTTTTTTTTTTTTTTTTCGAAACGATAGAACTTTTATATATTAACAAAACAAAACTTACACTCGCTAACCCAAGAAATGGCCACCTTGAACATACATACATTGATACATGTAAAGGGGAGAACTCGCACGAGAGGTAAAAACCACCGTAAATCGAGTGAGGAAACAAGAAACAACTAAAAAAGAAAAAAAAACACAAAGCAAAAGAAAAGGTTGGGGGTGAGAGATAGGTGGGAGATGATTAATTTGTCGATCAATCGCGTATTTATTCCAATTTCAAGTGCGAACAGAATTCAAACCAACCCATAAATTGGGCCGAGCCAGGATAAACAATAGTCTGGGTCGCTATTTTCGGAGTTCAATCCTACCCAACTCAAAAATATACGGGCCAATTGAATCGCTCCGAATTTTGGGCTAAATTCAGTTCATTCCAGGTCTCAAAAAATACAGTCCCAGCTCGGTTTTTTTACCGGGCTGGTTGGGCCGGGCCGAGATTGACAACTATTGGTGGCGGTGGTATGGGTGAATTGTAAAAGAAAATCAACCCTATATACTAAGGGCTCGTTTGGTTCACTATTGTTATTGGACTTGATTAATTCCCATCTCCTTTTTTGGGCTTATCCCATTTATATAGTCAAGCCCATTAACTTGTTTGATTGTTGGATAAGGCTCTTGGAATGGGTTGATTTTGGAATAAAGTGTTTGGTTAAAGATGGGATATAATAGCCAACAATGTGTGAATTTCCAGTTTTATCCTTAACAAGTAATTAATTTCCATTTCATCCTTTACCTTCACACGTTTTATTCCCTGCAGCAAACACCATTTCCCCCTTTTTCCTCTGCGCCAGAAAATTCGTGAGTTTTTCATGGCCATGCCGATGATTAGCTAGACAAGTTGCTTAAACAAACTCGGACATTACCCCGCAACCGCAACCGTCCCGACTCTGTTTTCAAGCTCGTCGTCTCTGTGTTCAGAAATTCGGTTAGTTCATTCGGTTTCCAAGGGTTAACTCAGGTAAGGTTTAGTTCTCGAACAAACCCTAATTTGTATTCCTCTAATTAGCTAAAATAGTTATATGTTTCACCAAAGCTTAATTTTTCATAGAAAATTTTCAATTCATCTGTAATTTTCGCTGCTATTGCAATTGTGTATTTGTTGTGTTTAACCTGCCATTATATATTATTTTTTCACGTGTTGCAGATAACCAGTTTTCACATTTTGGTGTTAACAACGCAATTTTAATTATTGGCAGGAGTAAGAAATCCATCTATTATTTTGTGTCTTATTTATGCCATGTTCATAATTATGTCAAATTATGTAATGTGATATTTTATGTTACATTGATGTTTGTATGCTTCAGTATTTACATGTTTTTTGTACAGAAATATTTGTGTGAAATGTTGTGATCCTAAGATTATTCATGTGTTGTTAGAATTCAATATTTGTTTTTAATATATGTGGTATGTGTAGTGTCCCCAAGCAACTCTTTCTCAACTGGTCAGTCATCCCGAGAAACTCCGCCCGTTTTCAAGTTTTGTTGTGGCATTGAAGTACCATTAAAGACGTCGTGGTGAAAAAATCATGGTCGTAGATTTCACGAGTTGTCTGTCACGTTGATTTTTGCGATTAACATACATATCATGAGATATAAACTAGATAATCGAACAACGATATAGACACTTTATGTTTGTAAATTAATAGTGAAATTGAAATAATGAAACCATTGCGGGACCGTAGGTGTGGTTTCTTTGAGTGGTATGACCCAATGATGTGCGACGATCTACTCAAATCATACCCGGATGATAAGGACAATAAACCGGCGTACAAGACACTATTAACCAAATGAAGCTCCGTGAACGAAAATATATCATCACTTTGATAGTTTCTTGGATTGTCCTTGGTGTTGTCATATTCTTTGCAACTTGACATCATTTGGATTTAAATGAAAGTCGTCTCTTAGTTGTATGCAATCCTTTTTGGGATCTTTGATTGTAATGGAATGATTAAGCCGTTGTAGTTGTTCTTAGTTCTTGTATGCGTTAATTAAGTATTTGCGATTTCCATGTAGTTGTTTTTACATTGTACTAAGTACTAATCGAGATCTTTTGACATGTTTGAATTGGAATTTGTTGATGTGTATTATTATAGCTATAATTGTTAATTGAATTGTATTTAAATTATTGTACTCTTAGCAATGCCTCGAACAAGAAATCAAATAATTAGGAATATGTACCAATCACCGAATTGGAAACCTGAAGAGGAAGACTACTTATACAAAATGTTGGCTAGTTCCGCTCGACTCCTCCGTGTGGATGACTTTTGAGTGGCACTCGATCATCAGATTAATACTGGGAACTTGAAGACAATTTAAAAAAGAGTTTAGTGTCGTCCAGGTGAAAAACCATATCCAACTATTCCGGAACCAGTTTGATGCATTTTTAAAATATTATCAAACGGCTTTCAAAGTCTTTAAAATAGAAAACGCGGCTCAGATTGATTTCTCAAATGAACCTGGCTCGAGTCCTGAAATTCACTTTTGATTGACGATGATGATAAAGTAGACGAGGGTGTCGACGGAGGAACAAGTGATGAGGCATCCGTTGGTAGTTGTTGAAGAATGATGTAATAGTTGTTGTTTTTGTTGTAATTAAAACTATTTGCACCTCGGTTTTGAACTTGGTTGTAATAGACTATTGGTCTAAACTTTGTACACCTCTTTTTGAACTTTGTGCACCTATGAACGGTTGTAATGTAATGGAATGATTATCCTATGTAGTTTTGAACCGAGTTGGCTTAATTAATAGATTGTCCTTGCTTTTAAATTGATGTTATTTATAGTTTAGAATCGGGCTTAATCAATAGATTATCTTGTTTGTTTTGAACCAGTTGGTTTTTAAAAAGATGTTCTTTGTTCATTAGTTGCACAAATTCCTGCCCGTTTTCTTGATCACGTTTGCTACTTACAGGAATAAATTGTTGGTTATAATTTTGTATGCGCTTCTAGGCACGAGTTCCTATGCGTGAATCTTTTAATTGTGAAGTAACTCATTTTGCATGTTAAACCGCACAAATCAGAGCAAAGCTTGATGGAAACAAAAGGTGTTAGATTATGCTCACATGCTAGAAGCGTGCATTGACGGTGGAATCGGAAAGATAACCAAAGATCTTGCTATTCGATTCACGGGCCAAAGTAAGTGTTGCTTTTCCAATTTAAATTAAACCGTTCATACTTTGACACCGAGATGGCTACACAAACTAAATTTTATTTGTTCATACTTTTAATAACCAAATGGAACAACAAAATATATTCCCAATGATTCTAACCTACAAAAAGAGATCATTAAAGCTATTCATGCTCCTCCGGAAAAATAAAATAAGGAATCTACGAGGCGTTCACATGCATGAAAACTTTTTGACCCATCTGTCCCAATCGAGTGGCTTTAGAGGATACATAGAATCAAGCTTTAGGAAATATACAGCAAACACGCATTCTTAAATATGAAAAATCTGTCTACTTTGTTCACCGATATCAGTAAATCAAAATGAAGACAATGAAAAGATGATTTTACAGGCATTTCATCACCATTTTGGAAACTAGAATCAAATGCTTTTCATTGACATGTAAATCAATTTTCTATTTCCATGATTGAAAGACACACTTTGGAATCAAAATATTTTGTTGGTATGCATACTTTGATGGCTTCATGGAAAATGCAAGTGATTCAAGTGAACTTTGGTCACATGCATCTCATTAAGCTTGAAATTGTGCGAGAAAATACTAACTCTGTTTCCGTCTCCTATTTATACACCGCAAAATTGTGCGAGTAAAATACTCCAACATATTTCTAAGCTTTAACACAATGGCACCAAAAAAAATGCACCAAAAGGGGCCATCTCTCGTGCCAAAGTCTTTTACAATGCGGCATGGACTAAGGATGTTGACAAACTATTTATCCAATCCTTGGTCGCAAAAGCCGAGGAAACTTCAAACCGGGGAGAAACACCGTGGCCATTTTGAGAGCAATGGGCTTGATCAATAGGCGTTTGAACCAATTTCGACTATGATTATTGTGTTCAAGGACCAAAAAGCTGCGTAAGCGATACCAAGTTTTCCATTGGATCATCCATCTTAGCGGTGTCACTTATAATCCCTTCTCGAACAAAGTTGATTGCGATCAAGCCATGTGGGACTACATCATCGAGAATGCGTGTTCAATCAAATTGTATTTTATCAATAAAATTGTTTATTTTTCTTCTTTGATAAAATTGTATTAACTTGTCAAATTTTAGGAGGAGAAGCTTGGCATGGCTTACATGATAGAAGGGGAAGCTGACTTTGATGGACTTCGTTGCATATTCCAAGTAGGAAGTGACTCGGGAAGTGCAGTCCCGGGAGATGCTGACTTTGAGCAACTTAGGAAGGAAATTATTGAGATATCAAGCGATCATGAGCAAAATGTGGAACGAGATGATGATGAATACAAACAGTGGATAGTTGGATTGGAAAGTAATTCTGACAATACTAACAACTCCTTTTGGGACGAATTGGCGTGGTACCAGTCTGACTCGGCTAGCGAATCATCTATCCCTGACCCCAACAACCCTCCATCAAGGTTGTCTTCAACTGAGGAGATTTTGAGCAAAATGAAGAAACATTGGGATCAACCATCTACAAGTGCCCGTCCACCGCTCTCGCCTAAAGGGGTTAGCTCGAGTGCTTCAAACTCTCCAATGAAGAAGCCATGAGAAGAATGCTTTCGCCATGTTGTCTTTTTAAGTTGATTTTATTTGTCGGTTTCAATGCATGAGTATTGTCGTGTCTTGTTTGATCTTTGTCATGTCTTTGTCTCAGTATTGTCGTGTCTTGTTTGATCTTTGTCATGTCTTTGACTCAGTTTGTCGTGTCTTTGTCGTTTTGGTGATTGTTCTTGTTGTTGCGTTTACTCGTTAGGTCTGTTATTTTGTACTCTTTCATTCCATAGGGCATTTGATATTAGGAAACGAATGTATGGTAGTCGTTGTACTTCGTAACCTATTTGGAATCAATTTTACCCGTATTGGTTCCAATCTTTTGTCATTAAATTTAGCACTTTGTTCGCATTAGTATGTTATTAAATTTAGCACTTTAGCAATGCGATGAAGCAAAGAATCATAGACTGAAACTAGAAAACCATTAATCAATTCATGATTGTATAAGACGTATAGGATCGTTCGGCTTTGTAATAATATTCAAGCAGACAAAACCAGAAAAAGCTTGTAATTGGAACTACAACATAACAAACAATACTTCTATGAAATGCACAAGGGAAAATTACTAAACTATCACCACATTTCATCTTGCATCCTAATCTATTCATGTTTGTATTTCACCTGTTTCGAAAAAGTACTCAAAGTTTTGTTGATTACTTCTATGAAATGCTTAAAATATGATAACAAGTTGAAACTGAGGTTCCAAGCAGTAGACATTTAGGTCTTATTACAAACCAAGTTGACATTTCAACAAAAACTTTGTACTCACTCTAACTCTAGTACTAAATTAACTGAAGCTCACTACATTGTCTCAATAATGAAACAGAACAATCACCAAATTAACATTCATTTAATAAAACAGAACAATCACCAAATTAACTGTAATAATAACTGAACTAATAACATGGAACAATCACCAAATTAATCGAAATAATAAAAGCAGAACAATCACCAATTTACATGAAATTAATCAAGCTCACTACATCGTCTCAATAATAAAACAACAATCACCAAATTAACGAGTTCAAAAGTTAAACAATTTTTGGTTCATCCAAAAGATACAAGACTACGATTTGGTCATAGAATCGACAATGTAAACATTCCAATTGTTTGTCGAAAGTAGGTTCATCAAAAATAATCAAGTTCACGAAAAAAGAGTTCATAGACTCTTTTTATAGATTCCCCCGTTTCATCCTTGCAAACTCCGCTTTTTTTTGCTTAAGTAAGGCAATGAGAAGAATAACTCTAGATCCTCCGTATTCTTCACCAAAAGCTTGAAACTAATAGTTTCTCTTGCAAGCTTATCCCTTGAAGAGTACCAACAATTCCGAAAACTTCCTTCCGGCATTAGAAATGTCATACTCGTAACCAATGCATTTGGCTATTTCCCCTAACCTTACGTCGGTGTTCGACAATAAGTGCCGAGGAGATCAACAAGAGGATCTTGACTCGTGATTTCCTTTTCTTGCCCGAGCTCTTCTTTGTGGATTCAGAATTTCGGGAGTATTTTGGTGACAAACGGACATCGTCTCGGTTTCATCATTACACTCCTCGAATAGATTTTTGAACCGATTGGTGGGCTCTTAAATGCCTGGAGTTGACATATCATTCAATACGTGATTATCGCCTCGGTGAAGCCTTTCGCATGTTCTCCGTTGCCCTATCTTTCCCAAAAATATTAACCCAATCGAGTAATATGGCCAAGACTTAAATCTCATAAGTTAGGGCATTTGCATCAACCTATGGATAGAAAAATGCAAAGTATATGTTATCTATATATCACCTTATTTGAAGAAAGTGCAAGAATCGTGAAGAAATCATTACCTTAACATAGTCAGCCCATTCCTCGTCATTACACTCAATCATTTTAGTTGTGTCATTCCAACCTATACCACTACGTGATAACATTGAGACGAGGCTACCATAATCCTTCTTCCACACATGGATTTTTGAGTTAATGTGCGGTATCCCTTTAAGATCTGTGCCAGGCAGAACCTTCGCCATTTCTTGTTCCAAAGCTTGTAAATACCCTATCTTAAACCCATTTTCGGACTTCCACCCAAGACAAACTATCTCC
This sequence comes from Rehmannia glutinosa, assembly GCA_016081115.2. NCBI lineage: Eukaryota > Viridiplantae > Streptophyta > Magnoliopsida > Lamiales > Orobanchaceae > Rehmannia > Rehmannia glutinosa. The sequence goes on from JABTTQ020001606.1 coordinate 62,646, forward strand.
TTCAACGCCGCAACTAATATATCTTCTTCTCGTCGACTCCAACTTTTTCTACCCTTGTAAAATTCCAACCAAAAAACTGATGTATGTAGTATATGAATTATCCCAAATCTCACATTAAAAACTGAAGTCAATACAAGTACCATTAAATGAAGCAACCAAATTAACTCGAATAGATTGTTCATTGTTAAGCTATTTAATAACTACAACAGAGACAAGCATCGAGTCATTAAAAAATACATAACTAATTTAAATCTAGTAAAGTCTAACTTATCCCTCTCCACTCATTGTACATCGAATTAGCTAAATTATCTCTCCAATTATTCCACGCTTGGGATGAGTCTACAGTGTCAATAAATTCCACGTTATCCTCTTCATCGTCGTCATCCTCTTCATCACTTAACTCATCTTCCATTGGATCAATGGGCAACTCTAATCGGATAAAGTTATGAAGTAGAGTGCATGCCATTATCATCCTGTTTTGAATCTTTATATCATAGAAAGTTTGACTACGAAGAATGGCCCATCTTTTTTTCAAAAGACCAAATGACCGCTCGATAACATTCCGAGCTTTGGAGTGGTTCATATTGAAAAATTCACGAGAATTCTGTGGAATTGCAGTTCCCTCCCCCCAGTCATTCAAATGGTACCTAACTCCTTTGTATGGAGTGAGAAATCCTTCCCCATTCGTGTAACCATTGCCACATAGATAAAAGTTATATGTCATCAGTATAGTGATTAATTTTACATGGGAAAAAATGATCTGATGTAAGTGAAATTCAACGACATAAGTCAAATCTAATTGGAAAGAGTTTATTCTTTATTTACGATACCTTGGGGGACTTTCAAACCATTTGGCCTAGTGACTGCATCCCGTAAAATTCTACAATCTGCAGCGGAACCTTCCCAACCACTTAAAACATAAATGAAATTCATGTTTATATCGCAGACACCCAAGACATTTACGGCTACATCGCCCTTTCTTGTTCTATATCTCGCCTTATCTGATTCAGATACCGTGACTTTGATGTAAGTACCATCTAAAGCTCCTAGACAACCCTATACGATCAATAGATTCAGTCATACTCAATAGTTACAAAAATTTTAGTCATATTTTAAAATTAGTAATAAATAACAATGACATTTACCTTAAACCATTTCCATCTTGGATTGGTGCAATTGTCATCAATTGGCTTGGGACTTACTAGGAGCAGACTATGTAACCTCAAAACAGAGTTTAAAACATCGTGGAAGTGCCTACTCACTGTTTGACCGGATCTCTTGAAATCAAAATGCACCACCCGATTTTTTTCTTATGGTGGGCAAGAACAGAAAGAAATAATGCTACCTTTTCTGTAATGGATACATATCTAGAATCTACCAACCCCCCAACATGTTTTAACAAGTAACACAATCTAGCAAATGCATCACGTGTCATCCTCAAGTTGTCTAGACAGTCTACATCGTTAAGTGCAATCAAGTCATTCAAATGTTCGACTTGTTTAGGTATCCTATCTATCATGCGATATTTAGGTCCTACGTTGCGATTTGATAGCCGTTTTCTTGCTCGCATGCGAATAATCCTCACAAACATATTCAATACAAAGAAATTTTCTACCATAATCTCTTCAACTAACAGAAATATCTCAGCCCTTCTCCTCGAAATTTCAGCCATTTTTCAAAGTACTGCAATGTGAATTTACAAATGTCATTTGCAATTGATTATTTGTATGACTGTAATCACAAATAACATACATACAATAAGCTGACATTTAGCCCCCAAAAAAATAAGAAAAAAGCAATATGATAGGGATGTTCGTCCAACACAGTAATTAGCAGATATTAGGATACTAAATATACATATCAAACAAGTTCTGGAAAGGCATTTGCAATGTGTTTCAGAAGCTTGTTTGAAATTACGATAATTACGAAAACACATTAATGTAATCCAAGCAAAATAATCCTACAAAAATTCATCTTATGAAATATATAACATAGAAAACAAAGATAAAATAAGCCGAGCAAGCTGGTTGTTGTAGACAAATTTTTTTCAAGATTTCAAGTCCTGACCTCGAATCTTCTCGTACACACTTTCACACCGAAAGACTGCAAAATCGGGAAAAAAATGGAGTCAAAGCAAAAAACGTATCCCAGAAAATATATGGAGATCGAATTTTGACAAACTCACCGTTATGGATATCGATTTCATTAAATTTGCGCTAGGGTTCGAGCTCGAGCTTTCTCTTTGAAAAGATGAATTCGATTTTTTAGGTGTGGGATTAATGATCAAGACGTCACGAATAGGTAGATAACAAAAGAGAAATGAGGGTAGTTCTGTAATAGCACATCGTGAGATAAAATGACATATTCTGTATCCCACCTCTATGGTGGGATCTGTTATCAAGAAATGGGAGTGATATATTAACGGGCCAGACACAATTCCAGGGCTTTTCCAAAATGAACCAAACAAGATAATAGGCTTGAAATATTAAAAAAAGGTGTGATATCCCCCCTATTAACCCCAACCAAACGAGCCCTAATAGCACATCGTGAGATAAAATGACATATTCTGTATCCCACCTCTATGGTGGGATCTGTTATCAAGAAATGGGAGTGATATATTAACGGGCCAGACACAATTCCAGGGCTTTTCCAAAATGAACCAAACAAGATAATAGGCTTGAAATATTAAAAAAGGTGTGATATCCCCCCTATTAACCCCAATCAAACGAGCCCTAAAAGAAAAAACAAGCTGCCACATGTCTTCACCTGAGCAATTTGCTACACATGTCAACACCTTATTCTTCCAAATCCATGTGTCACCTTCATATATAGCCATATGGCAAACCATGACACTACCTTATTCTTCCAATTATAAATTAATTTACTATATCAATCTACTATCAATTTATCATCCACTTAATAATTACATTTCATATTTCCGTATATAACTATTAAAATCCAATCAAATATTTAATCAACAAATTAAATAATCCCAAAAATTAAGGATATAAAATTAGGAAGTTATTTTTGAGTTTGCAAATTAATTAGGATTTAAATATTATTATGATACAAAACCGAAGGATATAATTTTCAATTATTATCTATAATACTTATTATACTTTAAATTGCGATTTAAATCATTTACAGGGGTATAACAATTATATTAAATATCATTTTAAGCATGTCAGTAATTCATTATTTTTACCATAACAAATTTATTAGCTTTTGTGCAAAAGCAAACTACGGCCAAAAAGTTGAAATTAGCACAATAAACAATTTTATAGAGATTTTTTTCCCTTTCTAGAAAATATTCAAAGATTGAAATTGCACTCTTTCAATCATTTAAAACTAATATGGCTTGAAAATATATTGTTGTAACGAGGATGTTACACTTTCAAATAGAATAAGTAATGTAGTTTATAAAGAAGTTTTTTAGAATTTGAAGTGAACGATCGTATGATACTCTTCTAAATTTTGAATTTCTTTTTTAGTATTTTTAATTAGTAGACACAAAATTTATTTTTTGACAAATCCGTGTAACACACGGGTATTGTTCTAGTAAATAATAATATGAAAAACAATAGTTATTAATTAATCAGTTTAAAATAGATAATTATATTTAAACTCATATTTAAAAGAAGAGGTACGGTAAGTGTGCCACCAATAATTAGAAAGCAATGAACTGAAAACTGAAATTATTGAAAGCATATCCTAAAAAAAGTGTAAGAAATGTTCATTTTTTTATTTCTTTTTTCTCTGCTATGATTTGGAAGATCCAATTACTGGAACCAAACAAAACCTAACAAATGTCACATCTGCAAATTTTGTACTTGGATAAGAAATCTAATATGAAATTGGTTTTATGACAAAATCAACTTAACTATTTTCTTGAATGTAACATCAATCAGTTCATTCAATTCATTCATAGCATCTTTTAATAACATTCAAGAACACAAATATCATTATACATAGGTTCTATAATAATTAAATTTTTAAAGAATCAGACAATCTGCTAATAATACAATTGTTGTGTACAAATCTGTACATAACAAGTCAGTAGAATTTCACATACAAGATGTCTGTGTACACACCAAAACAGAAGTTTCTCTTAAAGCTCAGTCTTTAATGGAAACAAAAACACGTATCTATATCGAAAATTTAACGCCTTCATCATCAGCAGAGGTCCCTTTGAAGATTGCAAGCTTCCCTTTGTGTTCTAGGTGTTTCAGCGCTCGCATTAGAATCGTACGGTCCATTCCATGAAGCTCTGTTACAGCAAAAGAACATGAGAGAGAGAGAGAGGCAAAAGAACATGAGAGAGAGAGAGAGTAATGTTCATTTTCTTGAGAATGGATTTCCACAGATAAATAGGGATAATTACAAATACCACCCCTGAGGTTTAGCCTAATTACAAATATATATATATATATATTTTACAGTTACACCTATTGAGGAGGTGTCGAAAGGGGTAATTGTATAACAAATACAAACGTCAAGGGGGTATTTGTAATGCCTCAAGGGGTATTGGTAAATTTTAAAGTTAACTAGATTTTTTTGTAATTAGACTAGACCTCAGGGGCAGTTTTTGTAATTATCCCCAGCTAAATATTGAGAACATGTACTGTAAGCAACTCTCAAGACCAAAATTTACCTGTCCCTCGAGACTCGACCCCTGAACGTATTTCCTCAACTGTCATAACACTGTCCTCAAGTCCATTATCCTTAACCTAGCAAAACGAAAAAAGAAAAAAAAAATCACGAATAGAGCAAGCACTGGAGACGAATCAACAGCTGCAAAAATTTAAAGAATACGAACAAAGTGTATTATCAAGTCGGCCCAATCTTGTATCCGATGCCAAAGGATTAGACATTTTCTGTGACTTTTATCCAACCATTCTGCACGTCCTGTCAAGTTGAAATTATTCTAGTGAGCAACCAAATGGTTGGATGTAAAACACCAACCTCATTAACCAACTAGGTTCCATCAAATACCAAACTAGCACGATTGAAACAAACCTTCAGCAACTACAGCCGAGAGAAATGCCTCCCTAGCTTCATGACTTAGAGATCCTGCACAATCACAAACCGAATCATTATATCAGCTCGTGATGCATACCACAAACAAACATTCTGCAGTAGAAAAACGAAAATCGAAAAGAAGAAAAGAGAAAAATGCTTTGGGAAAAACCCTTAACTTTTACAAAGCGTTCTCTTGGAATAACTACTATGATATGGTAGTCAAACTGAACGAGCTGGTAAGCATATTCTTGGAAAGTAAAAAAATCAAACATTAAATTCGATGAATAGTTCAATCAACTTGATCCTTGATAAATAGAGTTTCTATAAATATCCTATACTCTTCTCAAACTATAGGTAATTACAGGAATAATCTCCATCTATAGATAAGTAATATATACATTTTTCCGTTTACTGTCATAATATGGTTAACTAACCGTGGTCATCTCTGTTTAATCAGAAAAAGCTAGAAAATATATTAAGGTAAGTAAAGTTTAATAATCAAAGTGGTAACCAGTATAATAGATATGAAATCACGTAAATATTTGGACCTCTATTTAAAAAAACTAAAATAAATGTGATTCCTGCATCAACCAATGCAAAGATAAATCTTCAGCGTGAAATCATAAGTTCATTATGCTTTTGATAACAAGAGGCCACAACCAGATGAAAACACATCAAGGAAGCGGATCAAACTTGATAACTTCTGAGCTTAGCTAAAAATATACTAGGTGAACCTCCCCAGTCTAGCTCTAACTAGTACCACTAAATATGAAGGTCACCTTCCCACCAAATGGGTAAATATTTCGCAGATTACCATCCATGAAAAGCAAGAGCTTCATTCTGCAATAAGGTTAGTGTGTCCCTCAAATTGTTGGGAAAGAGTGTCAAAATAAATGACACCGACACAGCGGAAATAGTAAAATCTTTTCTCACCTAGCTGGATTAAAAATGGGAACCAAACCAGAATACCAAATAATAGTGCAAGACGATAAAAATAGGACACAAGAATTTTTACGTGGAAAACCCAAATCGGGAAAAACCACGAGACCGTAGTCCAGATAAATCCTCCACTAAATGTATAGTAGGCTTACAATATTTCTCCATAAAAATAGGGGATACACAAATTATCTCAAGTCACTCAACTTGGAATATCCGAGAAAATAGGAATGCTATTTTGGGTGAGAATGAAAAATTACTACTAATTTTTCTCCCTTTTCTTCACTCAAAACACACACTTATAGAAATCTCTCTACTCTCTATTTTTCTCTCTTTCCCAGCAATTGTTAGATTGCTACTTCTTGGTGTGTTTTTCCATCTCAGAGTGAAGCCTATTTATAGGCAAAATGGATGGAAACAAACACATGTAATAAATGTTTGTCAAATAAGGTTGGCAATTCGGTGCCTAACATCGAGAAATTGGTCGACTTTTCATAAAGTATTTGCCATCCCTATGGCACCTACTCAAGTAGCCAACAAAATTTGCCCACTATTGTTGGCTTTGGCCACCACATGGGGTGGACCAACAATTCTCCCCCTCCACCTCATGTGGGAAATCAACCCAACTTGCTTTGCTTCTGCAAGCTTCAAACTTATCTCTTGGTAAAGACTTCGTCAGCATATCCGCGCCATTTTCATCAGTGTGAACTTTATCAAGTTGTATCAACTTTTCATCAAGCACGTCCCGAATCCAATGGTACCTCACATCAATGTGTTTTGACCTCGAGTGGAAAGAAGAATTCTTACTCAGTGGATTGCGCCTCGATCATCAAAGAGAGCGTGTACTTTTCTTTGCTTCAAGTCTAGCTAGTTCGCAGAAACTTCTTCAACCACAACATCTCCTTACAAGCATTTACAAAGAATATACTGCTTCAGGTTGTGGATAATGCCACGCATTTTTGAAGTTTCGATTGCCAAGAGATAGCTCCCCGCAAATCTCATCGTATCCGGATGTGGACTTCCCGGAATCAACATCACCGGACCATATCCGCATCTGTGAATCCGCTTCAGCATGCATTGGTCATCACCAAATTTTAGACAATATTTAGATGTACCTCTCAAGTACCGAAATATCCATTTCACCGCGGACGGTGATCTTTCCTGGATTAGAGAGAAAACGGCTAACAACACCAATCGCATGAGCAATATCAGGTCTAGTACATACCATAGCATACATCAAACCGCCAAGCTAAGGAAGATATGGTACCTTTTGCATTTTCGCTTTATCTTCTTCACTTGTGGGACATTGCACCGCGCTTAGCTTGAAGTGACCCGCAAGTGAGAGTCTGATCGGTTTTGACTTGCTCATATTGAATCTTTCAAGAACTTTCTCAACGTACTTTTCTTGAGATAGCGGAGCTTCCTACTTGCCCTGTCTCTTGAGATTTTCATCCCAATGATTTGCTTTAGCCGGTCCTAAGTCTTTCATCGCAAAAGACTTGCCAAGTTCTTTCTTGACTTCTCAATCTTGCTTTGGCATCATGACCTACAATCAAAGATATCATCCACATACAATAATAGTATGATAAAATCATTATCACCGAATTTCTTAAAGAATACACGGTGATCGAATCGGTTCATTGTAGTCATGGTCAGTCATGAAGGAGTCAAACTTCTTGTACCATTGTCTTGGAGCTTGTTTTAAGCCGTACAAACTTTTCTTCAACCTCGCATACCAAGTTCTCCTTACCTTTGACTTTGAACCCTTCCTAGGTTGCTCCATATAGATTTCTTCATTCAAATCTCCATGAAGAAATGCAGTCTTCACATCAAGTTGTTCGATCTCCGGTCCAGTGGCGCTATACCGAGAACAACTCGATTGAGGACATCTTCACCATCTTGGTGAGAAAATTTCTTCGAAATCAACACCCTTTTTCTCGATCGAAACCCTTCACAACCAACTAGCTTTATACCTTGGTTGCAAGCTTTGCTCTTGATCTTCAACCTGTACACCCATTTATTTTTAGAATCGTTTACCTTTGGTAGCTTCACCAGGTCATATGTGTGATTTTCCGCAAAGAGTTCATCTCTTCTTTCATGGCCTCCATCCACATATCCTTCTCGATCATGTGATATGGCCTCCGCAAAACTCGTGGTTCTCCCGTCGTGAGCATTACATACTCATGTGGGCTATATCGGTAGAAGGTTGTCTTTGCCAAAGTGGACCTTCTAGCCGCATCTTCTCGGTGGTGGAACCGGAGGGACATCACGGTTGTATCATGGTGTTGCTCTTGCGCACCTCCCCATGATTCTCGGTTTCTAGGAGAAGAAATCGGATCTACGTCATCGAGGAACATATTGGTTTGAATCGATTTCTCAATTTGTTTGGTATCTTCAATTGTCTCGATCCTCGAGAACACAACATCCCCGCTTCGATAACTTTCTTTCGATCGATCCCATAACTCGTGAGCCGAATTCTTCATGGCCATAGCCCAAGAAGATGCATGACTTGGTCTTGTCATCAAGCTTGGATCGTTCATCTTTTGGAATGTGCATAAACGCTGCGCACGCCCAAACACTCTCAAGTGTTTGTAGGAAACATCTTTTCCGATCCAACCTCTATCGGAATGTCGCCACCCAGAGGAGCGATGGAAAAAGGTTGATTAGATCAACTGCGATCCTCATTGCTTCACCCCAAAATGATTTGGACAGATTGGAATGTGACAAAGATACATTTGACTCGTTCACAAATTGTCCTGTTCATCCTTTCTGCTACGCCATTATGTTGAGGAGTTTTTGGAACACTCTTCTCAACTTGATTCCATGATCCCTGCAATGTTGTTCAAATGGACCCTGGTATTCACCACCATTGTCAAGACGAACACGCCGCCTTCTTTCCTCGCTTTCTCTTTCAACACTTGCTTGAAAATTCTTAAAGATACCCATAACTTGATCTTTAGATTTCAAAGCAAAGCACCAGACTTTTCTAGAGAAATCATCAATAAATGTTACAAAATATATTGCACCACCAAGACTTCTATCTTTCATGTAGCATAAATCAAGATGCACGGATCTAGTGGATGAGATTTTCTTGAAGGTGAAAAACTCTTAAAAGCAACTCGTGTTGTTTTCCAATTAAACAATCAACACAAGTTTGTAGTGGCATACTAGTTACCTCTGGGAGAAGTTTCTTTCTGGTCAAAACTTCCAAGCCCTTCTGACTTAGATGTCCGAGCCTTTTATGCCATAGCTCAATGGAGGAACTTTTATCAATTGCATTCACCTCTCCATTGGATAATCCGCTTGCATCAAGTGCAAAGAATCACGATTCTCGTCCTTAGCGACAATGAGAGAGCCTTTGGTGAGCTTCCATTTTCCTTCACCAAAGTGATTGTCATAGCTTGAAGATCGTCAAGCTTGCGGTGGAAATAATATTGAGCGAATGTCGAATATGTCCGACATCCTTGAGCGTGAGCCTCGCTTCTGATCGGTGTTTAATATGATGTTACCTATGCCAACGACCTCCGTCACACCATGATTGGCCATTCGACTTTGCCAAAGCTACCACCGGTGTATGATGTGAACATATCACGATGAGGTGTGATATGATATGAAGCACTGAATCAATAATCGATCCGTCTCGGGCATCAGAATCGATACAAGCATCATCACAAATGATGACAACATCACCATCAACTCGCAATGGCAGCGGTAGTGTCTTTTTGTCATCGATCTTGTTTTCATTATTTCCATTCTTTTGATCTCTTTTCTTCTTTCTACAATCTCTCTCATAGTGATTTGGACCACCACAATAATGACATTTGAAGTCCTTCTTGGATTTGGACCTCCCGGATTTGTCTCTTTTATTTTGAGAACCTCTAAACTTGCTCCTTCCCGTTTGTCATTTCGGCTACTAAGGCTTTTGACTCGAGAAGAATATTCTAACTCCTTTCTTCTAGACTCTTCATTAAGAAGACAATCTTTGACCATCCGCATAGTCGAGTTCACCATTCGAAGGGCCGATTCTTGACCGACACTACAAGCGTGTCCCAATTGTCGGAACGAAGGTGGCAAAGAATAAAGCAATTACTTCATCATCAAGGATATTTTCATTGTGGTAGATTGATTTATCGACTCGATATGCATTTAGGTGCTCCGTCATATTCGCACCTTCCGTATATAAAGTCGAACAATTTTTACGATAATAGAAGCTTTGTTCAAGGCATTTTTCCTCTCAAACATAGTTTCAATATTTTTCCACGAACATCGCCTTTTCCTCATTAGCAAAATGATGGAAAATGCTATGCTCAGGAAACGCCGGATATATCCTACGTTTTTCTGTAGGATTTTCCACTCGTCATCACTTGTATCTTTTGGTTTGGCAAGTATCACCTTTCAATGGCAAATAAAGATCTTTAAAAGAGAGAAGATCCAACATACTTGGTTTCCAAATATTGTAGTTGGATCCGTTGAGTTTGAACATCCCACCAACAGATGTCGATTCCTCCATTTTTTAATCCGCAACAACGTGGCTCTGATACCACTTGTTGGGAAAGAGTGTCAAAATAAATGACACCGACACAACGGAAATAGTAAAATCTTTTCCCACCTAGCTGGATTAAAAATGGGAATCAAACCAGAATACCAAATAATAGTGCAAGACGATAAAAATAGGACACAAGAATTTTTACGTGGAAAACCCAAATCGGGAAAAACCACGAGACCGTAGTCCAGATAAATCCTCCACTAAATGTATAGTAGGCTTACAATATTTCTCCCTAAAAATAGGGGATACACAAATTATCTCAAGTCACTCAACTTGGAATACCCGAGAAAATAAGAATGCTATTTTGGGTGAGAATGAAAAATTACTACTAATTTTTCTCCCTTTTCTTCACTCAAAACACACACTTATAGAAATCTCTCTACTCTCTATTTTTCTCTCTTTCCCAGCAATTGTTAGATTGCTTCTTCTTGGTGTGTTTTTCCATCTCCGAGTGAAGCCTATTTATAGGCAAAATGGATGGAAACAAACACATGTAATAAATGTTTGTCAAATAAGGTTGGCAATTCGGTGCCTAACATCAGAGAAATTGGCTGCACTTTTCATAAAGTATTTGCCATCCCTATGGCACCTACTCAAGTAGCCAACAAAATTTGCCCACTATTGTTGACTTTGGCCACCAACAAAATTTGGAAAATCAAATTGGTCAAATTGCCAAAATGATCTCCGAAAGGTCACAAGGGAGCTTACCTAGCAACACCGAGCCAAATCCAAGAGAACAGGTAAAAGCAATTACTCTAAGGAGTGGAACAAAGCTAGACGAAGACGGATGCGGAGGACGAACCCACGCCCATACAACAAAAAGACGAAGGTATCCAAGGAAACAAAGAAAATGGTACCAGGAATTCCAACCACCTATTCCGTATCCAAGTCGATTACGTAAGGACAAACATGACGACCAATTTGGTAAGTTCTTGGATTTATTTAAACAATTGCACATCAATATTCCTTTTGTTGAAGCCCTTTCACGGATGCCAAAATATGCCAAGTTTCTAAAAGATCTTCTTTCAAATAAGAAGAAGCTTGAAGAAATATTCATGGTGCAATTAAATGAGGAATGCTCGGCAATTTTGCAAAACAAGTTACCTCGAGAAAATCAAAGATCCAGGGAGTTTTACTATTCCTTGTCATGTCGGTAATTTGATTGTTGATCGGGCATTGGCCGATCTAGGGCTAGCATTAATTTGATGCCTTATGATTTATTCAAACAAATGGGTCAGGAGAGCCAAAACCAACTAGGATGAGCCCGTGATTAGGCGACGGATCTATTAAATATCCTAGAGGCATTGTTGAAGATGTTTTGGTCAAAGTCGATAAGTTTATATTTCTGTCGATTTTGTAATTCTTGATATGCATACGAGATGTCGAAGTCCCTTTGATCTAGGGCGTCCATTTTTAGCTCTTTGCTAAGGCAATCATTGACGTGCATGATGGCAAATTGATTTTAAGAGTCGAAGATGAACAAGTCATTTTTAAAATCGCTACATCAATGAAAAATACGATAGATAAAGATGACTCATGTTTTGCTATTGATCTTATCGATATGGAGATAACCAACTCTCTACCAAGCATGATTTCTAACGAATTTTTGGAGACTTGTATTGTTCAAAGTGCGGTATATCGGATGAAAAACCCTTTCTTAGGGAATCCGTACTCGCATTGGAGGAAAACAAACCAAGCAGAGCAGACGAAAGAGTTCGAAAAGATTGAAAACTCACAGGTGGGGCATATCAAACCATCCATTGAGGATCCACCACTGTTGGAGCTGAAAGAGTTACCCGAACACTTGGAATATGCATTTCTAGCCGAGAACGCCAAACTTCCCGTAATTATTTCCTCCAATTTATCTTCTCATCAAAAGGATAGATTGTTGGCAATATTACGGGGAACATAAAAGGCCATCGCTTGGAAAATATCCGACATTCGAGGGATCAATCCTTCCTTTTGCACTCACAAGATTCTCGATGGAGGAAAACTTCAAGCCGGTTGTTCTACCGCCGTGTCGCTTAAATCCAAACATGAAAAGAGGTAGTTAAAGCAGAGGTAATCAAACTACTAGATCTTTGGGCTCATCTATCCAATCTCTCGATAACGTAATGGTGGGTAAGTCAGTTCAAGTGGTCCCAAAGAAAGGTGGGATGAGCGGTGGTACCAAATGAAAAGAATGAACTTATTCCGATGCGAACGGTAATGAGGTTGGCGAGTTTGCATCGACACGACGACTTAACGATGCTACTCGCAAAGGACCACTTTCCTTACCTTTTATTGATCAAATGCTTGAACGTTTATCCGGTCACCTCTATTATTGCTTCCTTGATGGCATGTCGAGGTTATTTTCAGATCCGATAGCAGGAGGATCAAGAGAAAACCACTTCACTTGTCCCTACGGTATTTTCTTTATAGACGCATGCGCTTTTGGGTTGTGCAACGCCAAAGAACTTTTCAACGCTGTATGCTTGCCATCTTCGACGAGCTTGTAGAAGAAATCATGGAAGTCTTCATGGATGACTTCTCGGTTTTTGGGGATTCATTTGATCTTTGTCTTGCAAATCTTAAAAAAGTCCTTGTTCGTTGCGAAGAGACTAACCTGGTACTTAACTGGGAAAAATGCCACTTCATGGTACAAGAAGGCATTGTTTTGGGGCATAAAATTTCTTGCAGGGGAATTGAAGTTGACAAAGCGAAAGTTGATACAATCTCCAAATTGCCACCGCCCGGTGAAGGCTATCCGAAGCTTTTTGGGGCACGCCGGGTTTTATAGGCGCTTTATCAAGGATTTTTCAAAAATCGCCCGGCCACTTACTCGCCTTTTAGAAAAGGATGCAGTTTTTGATATCAACGATGAATGTCTCCAAGCATTCAACACTTTGAAAGAAAAACTCACCACTTCTCCCATCATGGTGGCTCCGGATTGGTCTCAACCGTTCGAACTCATGTGTGATGCTAGTGACTATGCGGTAGGAGCGGTACTTGGGCAACGAAAAGATAAACACTTCCGGCCAATTTACTATGCAAGTAAGACTTTGAATCCTGCTCAATCCCACTATACAACTACCGAAAAGGAACTACTTGCGGTGGTTTTTCGCCTTTGACAAATTTCGATCATACCGATTCTATCCAAAGTCATTGTCTATACGGATCACTCGCTTTACGATATTTGCTCGACAAAAATGACGCAAAACCACGATCGATTCGATGGGTTCTCTTACTCCAAGAATTCGATGTGGAGATCAAAGATAAACGGGTCGAAAATCTTGCCGCCGACCACCTATCTCGGCTTGAGCACTCTAAGCACCGATGAGCAACACAATGGACATATCAACGATTCTTTCCCGGATGAGCAACTCTTTGCCCTTAACTCAATTTCAATTGATATTCCTTGGTTTGCGATTTCGCTAATTATCTTGCGGGAAAAATTCTCCGAAAGGGATGACCCATCAACAAAAGAAGAAATTCTTTTCGGACCTCAAGTATTATATTTGGGACGATCCCCACCTCTTCCGAGTTTGTGCGGATCAAATCATACGAAGGTGTGTTGCACTTCCCGAAACAATCTCCATCTTGAATCATTGTCACAAAGGACCCACTGGTGGACATTATCAAGCAAATACTACGGCACGCAAGGTCCTTGAGTCGGGTTTCTATTGGCCTATACTTTTCAAAGACGCAAAATGGTATGTTGAAACTTGTGATAGTTGTCAACGAACAGGAAATATTTCTCGAAGAAATGAGATGCCCCAAAACGGTATACTTGTTTGTGAAATTTTTGATGTTTGGGGTATTGATTTTATGGGACCTTTTCCGGCGTTGTTTGGCAATAAATATATTTTGGTAGCCGTTGACTACGTGTCTAAGTGGGTAGAGGCTCAAGCTTTACCTAAAAATGATGCTCGAGTGGTGGTGCATTTTCTCAAAAACTTTTACCCGGTTTGGTACACCACGAGCCATCATTAGCGATAGAGGCACCCACTTTTGTAATAATCAATTTGATAAAGTTTTAAAGCGTTATGGTGTCACACACCGAGTCGCGACCGCTTATCATCCCCAAACTAGCGGTCAAGTCGAAGTGTCCAACCGCGAATTAAAACGAATTTTGGAAAAAACGGTTGGGCACTCTCGCAAGGATTGGTCCTCAAACTCGATGATGCCCTTTGGGCTTATAGAACGGCTTTCAAAACGCAATAGGGACTACCCCATACCGACTCGTCTATGGTAAAGCATGTCATTTGCGGTTGAGCTTGAACATAAAGCCTTTTGGGCTATTAAAATGCTTAATTATGACTTGTCAAGTGCAGGAAATAAGCGTTTATTGCAGATTAACGAACTCGAAGAATGGCGAAATTCGGCATACGAGAATTCGAAAATTTACAAGAAGCGAACGAAATAATGGCATGACAAGCACATTAAGCACACGAGGAATTCCAAGGGTGATCGGTGTTACTATTCAATTCCCGACTTCGCCTATTTTAGGGTAAGTTAAAATCCGGTGGTCAGGGCCATTCATCATTACTCAAGTATTTCCTTACGGAACTATCGAAATTACACACAAGGAAATGGGCACCTTTAAGGTAAACGGACACCGCCTAAAGCTTTATTTTGGGGCACCATCGATGATAAGTATAGAGATTCCCTCAAGCTTGAGGATCTCCCAAATACATCACACAATTAGAGGTGAATCACCCGGCTATACGACATTAAATTAAAGCGCTACCCGGGGAGGCAACCCGATGATTTTTGTGTCAATTGGTTTCAAATTTTTACTTAGGATTCATTTTTTTACTCGGGATGATATTTAAAAAAAAATTCAGCTCAAAACACGGCCGGTCGTGTCTTCCGACGTGGCCGTGTCAAAAAAATTTTTTTCCCATTTTTCCTTAAAAAAAATGAAAATTAGCCCGAACACGCCGGCCGTGTCGCCGACACGCCGTGTTCGCCCAAATTTTTTTTTCAACAAACAGCCCGGAACACGGCCAGGCCGTGTCGCCGACACACGCCGTGTCATTGTCCGGCCATTTAAAAACAGGAAGAAGGTCGATTTGGGCGCTTTTTTTTCGATTATTTTCATTTCAAAACCCTAAAAACCCCTCTTCTTCACCAAAATTTCCCCCAAATTCACCTCACTCTTCCATCTAAACTCAAATTCTTCCATAAAACACCATCTTTTCTCCATTGCCAACACTTCTACCGATTGATTGTTGGGAATTTTGGGGTTTTGGGAGATTTCTCTTGTGGGTGTCTATTTCAAGGTATGATTTTCTATGTTACTTTTTGTGTTTAATTTCATCATTTTTGTTTTTATGCTTTCAATTTGTTCATAATTGTTTGAAATTTCTATCATTTAGGGCTTTTTGATTTAACTTAAATTTTTGGAATTTTTATGCCTAATTATTTGTGTTGAAGATGAGGGTATTTTTGGATTTTTATGGTGATAATGTTGGCCCCATGTGCTATTGAAATTTGTAGTGGGTATTGTATGTGAAAATTGGTGTGGCTATTGGAATTTGTAGTGGGTATTGTATGTGAAGATTGGTGTGGCTATTGAAATTTGTAGTGGGTATTGTATGTGAAGATTGGTGTGGCTATTGAAATTTGTATGGGTAAAATCATGTGAAGTCAATTGTTGGAATTATCTTGCTTAATTTCACCAACAAAATTGGTCCTAAACGAATGAAAGGGTTTATTGTTGCCTAAATATAACGATATGAGCGTTTGTTGATTGATTGATTGTTAGAATCATATGATTGATCATGCGTGGAAACCGTGCTTTGTTGTAACTTACTTGCTATTTTGATGAAAACTTGAAGGTGATGGGATGATGTTGTTGTTGGGAATTTAATTGAGGCATGGTTTTGTAAGTCCAAGCGGCTACGATAATCTAGAGGGGGGGGTGAATAGATTATCTCCATCTTTTCGATTTCGCCCTCTTTTAACAATCGAATGCTCAAACAAAATAATGAAGGTGCGGAATGTAAACAACACACGTCGATTTAAAGAGGTTCAACCCACCTAGGGCCTAATCCTCTACCACCCCAAAGATATCAGGGATGGATTTCGAAAAGAAAAGAATTTTATTAATTACCACAATTAATACAAATTCAACTTACAACACCTTGAAGAGCACCACACTCTTCTTCAACACCACCTTTGAGATTACCACAATCTCTTCTTGAAGATTACCACAATCTTCAACGGCACCTTGTGAAGATTACCACAATCTTCACCTTCAAGAGCACCACACTCTTCAACACCTCAACAAAGAAGATTACCACAATCTTCTTACACCTAACACCTAGTTCACCCAAGTGTGTTCTTACCACAAGAACACTCACAAGGATATCTTGTGTTTGAATGACGACCACAAATTCAAGATTACAACTCGATAATTGATAATACAATAGAGTGCAAGTGTAATCAAGAATAGCCTAGACCTCAAAGATGTGAAAGTGATAAGCTAGGCAATTTTACAACAAGAATAATGACTATGAAAGACCAAGTGTTTGCTTGAAGTGTATCTTGTTGTGTTGTATCTCAATTGTTGTTTTGGTTGCTCCAAAACTTCCTCTATTTATAGGAGATGATTGATCAAGCATAGGCTCCTCTTGGGGATTGAAAATCTACAGAAAAATACAATTAAAATCAAGAATATAGTCATAGAAATCAATCCCACAATTTAAGGAAATGTGTGTTTGTCAAACAGTCGAAATTTGTCAATACATAGAGGCGACGGTCGCACGTAAATAGACGTTGAAAAGAATACTGATAAGTGTATTTTTATGCATGTTTTATGTGTGTATTTGAGTAGAAATTGAGTTATTTTGTTGTTAGTTTCATTAGTTTTTGATTGTACATTGTTTATACTCTTTGTAGGGTGCTTTTATTGGTGTAGGTTGACCATTCGGGGCTAATTTTGGTGAATTTCGGACCATGGATTCATGTCAAAACATACGGGAGTTTAAGGATGCAAAACGCTCGAAATTCCAAGCCAAACGCGCGTCATTTCGGGGCCTTTTTGGTCCAACACGGGCGGGGTGTCGAGCAACACGGCCATGTTGAAGGGGATCAAAAGAGGAGGAAAAATCGCACAAAACAGGCCCGAACACGGCCTGGCCGTGTTGTACAACACGGCCGTGTCGCACAACACGCCTGGCCGTGTCACACGACACGGCCGTGTCGGCAATTTTCAAAGCCAAAAGTTGTGCGCAAAGACGGCACGGCCGGCCGCCTGACATTCTGGCGTGTCCGGGACCCTTTTTGCAACTTTTCCATGTGAAAATTATGGAAAACTCACCTACCAAGCCTTTTGGCCACTTTTATACACCTTTAACACCCAATTTTGCTCGCAACATGTCCCCATATTCCCTCAATCATCATGTGTATACAATGATTCAACCAACTCAACCATGAATGTGCACACAATGATTCAACTAACAAGCATGGAAATGGGGCATTTGTTAATATGGTATTTCACAAGATGGTGCTTATAAAAGCAAGAGTTTGAGTTGGAAAAGGATTCATTGGGAATTCATGTAATATTCATTCATAGAGATTCATAGTGTTTAACATTTTGAGTGGAATTGGGATCAAGGGGGTCTTGGAGGAGTAAGCTTGAGGCAACATTGGGGAAGAAGGCTTGGAGCAACATCATCAAGTCAATTGAGATTTTGATAAAGATAAGTACACCATGTCTACAATATTTACATCTTCTTGTGTAATTTATTCTTTGGTCAAAATCATGTGTAGCTAAACTCCTAGTGTTTGAATGTAATGAACTCTAGAATGGATTTGTGATTAAGGTGTGTATGCTTTTAATAAAATCTTCATATTTTGTGTGATTCACTTATATTATGCTTCGTTCATTCGAATTGATATATGCGCAATATTGATTTGAAGTTTATTTTTCATCCGGAAATCGAGAGATTCATGGTGAAATAGAACTATATAAGTGAAAAGAGTTGCATGCAATCCTAGATATGGGGCGACATAAATCTTCCGGATTAGGGTCAAACCTAATATGGGAATTCATAAATCGTTATAATGCAATCTTGGGGGTTTTAACTAGAAAGAGATTTCAGTTAATCAACTTGAGATTAGGAGTTTTTCGCTTGAGAAAGGGATTAACTTAAATCGAATTTCTACGGTCCACATAGCATGAGATTTTATTAAAAGAGGTTGGTTTTTGCTTAAGGGCTTATGGTTGAATCTTTTAACTTGTCAAATCACAAAAACATTCTAGAGGATTTACATTCAAACACACTTCTATCTCTTGATTTCTTATTCTACAAATTTTACTTCATTTTTACACTTCGATAATTTAGATTCTTTATCAAACAAAAACTCGAAAATTGTTAGATTAAATAACAAAAAGACGGTAATTATTAGTACTTATAATCCTCGTGGGAATGACACTCGGACTAATAATCTATACTATAAAACGATAGGTGCACTTGCCTACGGTTTTAAAGGTAGCTTTTGAGCCATCAAGTTTTTGGCGCCGTTGCCGGGGATTGTAATATTAAGAACACCTTATTTTTGTTAATTTAATCAATTTTTTTATTTTATTTCATCATTTGTCTTTCTTTTTATCTATCTTTGTAAGTATTGGATTACACTTATCCTCTTTATTTACCGCGATGCATACTGCCTACTCGCCGAATTTGGAAGTCGCGACACCGCCGGTAGCAATACAGAGGAAAGTATTAATACAGACCACGAGGAGGATATTAACGAAGGCAAGGATCCCGATATGGCGGATGAACAACAAAGAACCATGTACGACTACGCCAAGCCATCTATGGATGGTACGACGTCAAGCATTGTAAGGCCCGCTGTTGCCGCCAACAATTTTGAAATTAAACCCAACGTTATTCAAATGGTGCAACAGCTTGTCCAATTTGACGGTCTACCAGATGAAGATCCCAATAATCACATCGCGAATTTTCTTGAAATTTGCGACACTTTCAAAATTAACGGGGTCTCCGATGATGCCATCCGCCTACGCTTATTCCCATTCTCTCTTCGGGGACGAGCAAAACAGTGGTTAAATACTTTGCCAAAAGGAACGATTACAACATGGAATATTATGGCAGAAAAATTCCTTTTGAAGTATTTCCCACCGGCAAAGACCGCAAGATTAAGGAACGAAATCTCTTCATTTACTCAAGCAGACGATGAAACTTTATACGATACTTGGGAGAGATTTAAGGAATTATTGCGAAAGTGCCCACACCATGGCCTACCTATTTGGATGCAAGTCCAAACATTCTATAATGGGCTACTTTCGCAACAAGACAAATGATCGTCAAACGGCCGGGGAACTCTTAATAACAAAACGGGAAGCCGCCAGGATTTGATTGAGGGAATGGCCATGAACGGCTACCAATGGCAATCTATACGAGGTAAAACTAATGTGTCGGGTTGGTGTTTATAATGCAGATGCGGTGGTTACACTAGCCGCCGACAGTCGAAGCTTTGACCCAAAAGATCGGCGATCTAGCGGCTCCTAAACCACCACCACCGCACGTTTTATCTTGTGAAACTTGCGGCGGATTGCATAATCATCAAGATCGCCCACACACGATACCTCACGCCGAACATGCTAATTACGTTGGGAATCAAGGCGAAATTACCCAAGTAATCCTTACAAAGAACACATATAATCCGGGTGGCGACAACATCCTAATTTTGGTTGGGGAAATCAAGGTCAACCACGACCTAATCCCAATCCTCGATCTACACACATCTCCGGATTTGGCCCAAATCAAGGTAAGCCTAACTTGGAAGATCTTATAACAAAGTTTGTGCAATCAATGAGATACTCGATTCGGCGGTGGAAACATCCTTGAGAAATCAAGAGGCATCTATCCATAATCCGGAAAACCAAATAGGCGGTTGCGAAGATGATTTCGAAAGGCCACAAGGAAGTTTTAGGGTAACACCAAGCCCAACCAAGGAGCACGTAAAGGCAATCACCATCAGTTTTCCTTATGATCATGATTATGCCAACACCACCATGCGAAATACGTGGAGGATGACATGTCCAAAGAAAATCTCATGAAAAAGGAGGTCGCGAATACAAGCCCAAGATCCCTAGGAGTTTAAGCTGAAGAAGATAGAAAGGAGGACAAATTTGGTAAGTACCTTGAGTCATTCAAGCAACTACATACTAATATTCCATTTGTTAACCCTCCTTCAAAGCATGTTAGGGATCTTAATGACATCATTCCTAGTGAAAATAAGCTTAACAAATTATCAAATGTGCAATTGAATGATAAATGTCCTTCCAATGAACTACCACAAAAATTTAATGATCCGGGAAGCTTTATTATTCCTTATAAAATTGATGGTTTACCTGTTGATAGAGCACTAGCCGACTTGGGAGCTAGTATCAATGTGATGTCTTATGAAACATTCAAGCATGCGGGATTAGGTGAACTTAAACCTATTAGGATGGACATTCAATTGGCCGATAAATCGATTAAACATCCTAGAGGTATTATTAATGATGTGTTAGTCAAGATTGATAAATTCATGTTCCCAGTTGATTTTGTTATTCTTGACATGCATGATGATATTGATGTTCCTCTAATTCTTGGGCGTCCTTTCTTAGCTACGGCGAAATCTATCATTGATGTGCATGAGGGAAAATTAACTTTGAGAGTAGGGGATGAACAAGTAATTTTTAAAATTCATGTTGATATTGAAAAGGATACTACTTGTTCTTTTGTCAATTCAATTCCTTTGCATGATGAGAAACTCTTGGAGAAAAGTGTTGTTCAAAGTCCATGTTGGAAGCTTATGCCCAAAAAGGGGATCGAAAAGGTCGAAATGCACATTTTGAAGCTTGAGGTTGGGGGTAGTTCTCCTAAACACCTAAGGGATTTTCATAAGTTTGAAGCTCCACCCGACTAATCTTCACATTTAGGTGAAATGGTCCAGCTATCTGACGTTAAGAAAGCGCTTAAGGGAGGCAACCCGATGTTTGTGTGCAATTGTTTTCATTTTTTATTTTTTATTTTTTTTTTTTTTTATTTTCTTTCAAAATAATCACAAGTCCTTAGAGTCATCTTTAAATCATAAAAAAAAAAACTCTTGAGCTTCTTCTTGCTTGTCCTAATTGGGAATATTTGAGATTTCACGGTATTCGAGTTGTGTGTTGCTTAACTTTGATTAGGTATGAAGATGCCGTTGAAGGTCCCATACCAAAACAACCCAATGGTCGCTCAACACCGATTCCACTATTGTAGTAAGGTCGTATTTTTCTTTTTTCCACCTCTTTTATATCATTCTAATTTCTTTTTTTTTTTTTTTTTTTGAGTGTTTTGTGTGTGTTTGTCCATTTCTTTCTTTCACATTGAGGACAATGTGAATCTCAAAGTTGGAGGTGGGCACAATAACATTTTTGGAATGCTTGTGTGTTTGTTTTCAAGAAATGTGATTTTTTTTTTTAACAAATTGAGTATTTGCTAGTCAATAACTTGGCCCAATTATACCTATATTAACTTGTTAATTTGTGTTTTCAGTGTGAAGCAATTGATTGTCTAGGATAGATTGACGTAGATGCGGGCAAAATTTTGACGAGATTTCCAACACCATAAATATTTGATGTGTTAAGGCATATACGACGGTACTTAGTGCTATGAACTTCCGAGAACTCATGATTTAGTAGTGGTTAACTAGTTGTTAAACCAAGCTTGTGAATAAAAAAAAAAGAGAAAGAGAAAAATGAAAAAAAAAAGAAAAAGAAAAAGAAGAAAAAAACCGGACCAATCGAGGTTATACTCCTCTATTTGTTGTTGCTTAGTAACTAGGAGCATTCATGAGCCCCATGTTTGTCTTTTACGTAAAACGGCGACACGAGTATGAGTATGGGAAACCACCTAGGAGTGTTTGAACAAATTCAAAATATAAACCTAGTGGAAGCATGTCTCGAAAGGTCCCAAAAAAAAAAAAAAAAAAAAAAAAAAAAAAAAAAGGAGAATGAATACTCCTTGACTTCTCATTCCAATAAAGTTCAAGCTTGGTTATATGACTAGTAGGCTAACTACAATGATCCATTGAGTTCTTGTATTTTCATAGCATTATTGAATTGAAGTTGTTCATAACTATCAATATTTGTGGAGTGATGATTTCAAGTCCGAATAATGCTGCCGATATTACGATCTTTCTTTCGACAATCGACGCTTTACAAAACGATGTTTTTACTTAATGGTTAATTCAGGTTGAGAAGGCCAAGAACTTGACTACTTATGTTCAATATGTTGAAAAAAAAAAAAATCATCTTTGTATGTTGTGATTTATTGAATCCCTCTTTTTGATATAATGTTTTGCTTGAGGACAAGCAAAGTTCAAAGTTGGAGGTGGTTTGATAAGTGTATTTTTATGCATGTTTTATGTGTGTATTTGAGTAGAAATTGAGTTATTTTGTTGTTAGTTTCATTAGTTTTTGATTGTACATTGTTTATACTACTGTAGGGGTGCTTTTATTGGTGTAGGTTGACCATTCGGGGCTAATTTTGGTGAATTTCGGACCATGGATTCATGTCAAAACATACCGGGGAGTTTAAGGATGCAAAAACGCTCGAAATTCCAAGCCAAACGCGTCATTTCGGGGCCTTTTTGGTCCAACACGGGCGGGGTGTCGGCAACACGGCCATGTTGAAGGGGATCAAAAGAGGAGGAAAAATCGCACAAAAACAGGCCCGAACACGGCCTGGCGTGTTGTACAACACGGCCGTGTCGCACAACACGGCCTGGCCGTGTCTACACGACACGGCCGTGTCGTGCAATTTTCCAAAGCAAAAGTTGTGCAAAGACGGCCTGGCCGTCTTTGCCGCCGACACGGGCGTGTCAGGGACCCTTTTGCAACTTTTCCATGTGAAAATTATGGAAAACTCACCTACCAAGCCTTTTGGCCACTTTTATACACCTTTAACACCCAATTTTGCTGCAACATGTCCCCATATTCCCTCAATCATCATGTGTATACAATGATTCAACCAACTCAACCATGAATGTGCACACAATGATTCAACTAACAAGCATGGAAATGGGGCATTTGTTAATATGGTATTTCACAAGATGGTGCTTATAAAAGCCAAGAGTTTGAGTTGGAAAAGGATTCATTGGGAATTCATGTAATATTCATTCATAGAGAGATTCATAGTGTTTAACATTTTGAGTGGAATTGGGATCAAGGGGTCTTGGAGGAGTAAGCTTGAGGCAACATTGGGGAAGAAGGCTTGGAGCAACATCATCAAGTCAATTGAGATTTTGATAAAGATAAGTACACCATGTCTACAATATTTACATCTTCTTGTGTAATTTATTCTTTGGTCAAAATCATGTGTAGCTAAACTCCTAGTGTTTGAATGTAATGAACTCTAGAATGGATTTGTGATTAAGGTGTGTATGCTTTTAATAAAATCTTCATATTTTGTGTGATTCACTTATATTATGCTTCGTTCATTCGAATTGATATATGCGCAATATTGATTTGAAGTTTATTTTTCATCCCGGGAAATCGAGAGATTCATGGTGAAATAGAACCTATATAAGTGAAAAGAGTTGCATGCAATCCTAGATATAGGACGACATAAATCTTCCTCCGGATTAGGGTCAAACCTAATATGGGAATTCATAAATCGTTATAATGCAATCTTGGGGGTTTTAACTAGAAAGAGATTTCAGTTAATCAACTTGAGATTAGGAGTTTTTCGCCTTGAGAAAGGGATTAACTTAAATCGGGAATTTCTACGGTCCACATAGCATGAGATTTTATTAAAAGAGGTTGGTTTTTGCTTAAGGGCTTATGGTTGAATCTTTTAACTTGTCAAATCACAAAAACATTCTAGAGGGATTTACATTCAAACACACTTCTATCTCTTGATTTCTTATTCTACAAATTTTACTTCATTTTTACACTTCGATAATTTAGATTCTTTATCAAACAAAAACTCGAAAATTGTTAGATTAAATAACAAAAAGACGGTAATTATTAGTACTTATAATCCTCGTGGGAATGACACTCGGTGACTCAATAATCTATACTATAAAACGATAGGTGCACTTGCCTACGGTTTTAAAGGTAGCTTTTGAGCCATCAAATACACAAAGAAAATAACACAGGGCGGCGTTGGCCGACGTCTACCTCGACCGGTCGACCATCACCCCAACCGGTCCCCCTCATGGATTTTGCAAGGATTAAACGCTCGTTTCAAAACACACTTGCAGTGCACCGGTCGACCCCACAGGCGGCCGGTCGACCGGACCGGCCGACGCCGAGCATGCACCGGGTCGACCGCTTGTTTTCCTTCCGTCTCATTTTTTGTTTCTAAAAACATCTTCGGTATGGGTTGCCCTATAGGGCGACCGGTCGACCACGAGGCGTAAATGTTGTCCAATTTTTGTCGAAAAATAAAACTCAAGAAATACTCGAAAATTTAGTAAAGACATTTTAAACCGATCGGAAGTATTAGGACAACATTTAGAAACATCGTTTGAGAGTGAAACCCAATAACGTAAAATCATTAAAAGCGTTGTCCAATTTAGACGAAAATAAACTTTGAGAAAATACTCAGGAAAATATTAAAATCATTTTAAATCATTTAGGAGTATTTGGACAACCTTTAAAAACATTGTTTTGGTGATAAAATAAAATCATCAAAATTAAGATAAAAACATGTATCAAACAGGTTTTTATAAGATAGTTGGTTTTCAAAGAAATATTAATAGTAATTGTCCTTGTATTGCATGTTGCTATCAAAATTTCCTTTTTCAGGACTACCATGTCAAAACGAAGCCGAGTTACCGCTCCTTAGGGTCCAGGGGACCCTCGGCTCTCGCCGCCCCTCAGGGCTAATCCACCAAGTAATCGTCATGGCATTCTATTAGGGATGACGAACAAGCAACCCGATATCAACAATTGTTGAGTAAACCATTGCACAACACCAGGTATCCGGACGCCATGACATTAGAGACCCTTGGGCTACAAGAAGATATTGATTGGATGTTTGAACAAGTTGGGTGGGGACAATTCATGGGTGCGAAAGCACCAACTTATGAGCGCGTCACACTGGAATTCCTTAGCTCATTTAACGCCGAAATCCTCACGGGAACTCAGCTAGGGACGGCCTCATCTCTTTTCGCTTGTTCAATCAAGAGTATACATTGACTCTTGCCGACTTCAATCAAATATATGGTCTTCCAATTGATGGTAACAGACGCTTTCCTAGCGACTTTAATGCACAGCGGTTTTGGAATGAAATAGCTCCTTCATATGACTATGTTGCTTCTCGTGCTAAAGTATCACGCGTAATAAACCCTTGTTTTCGTTATATGCATCGTGTGATGGCTAGCACACTTTTCGGTAGGGGGGAAAGTGACGGGAATTTGAGGAAGGACGAGCTATTGTTTTTATGGGCTATGGTCTATGGCAAACACCTTGACACCGGGTCTCACTTAGCACGCCATTTTCAGAAAGTCGGGCGGGGCGATTGTAGTAAAATCCTTGTTGGAGGCCTAATTACTCCAATTGCTCTTCACTTCGAGCATGACTTAACGGATTTACAACAAGCGAGGAAGCAATCGTATTGATCTCGAGGTATGTCTTTGCTATAAAATTAATTGAAAGAATCAATGATCAATTTTGCTTGCTTTTCGACATACATCCCAACGACTATTACTTCCCGACCGGCACGAACTACAATTCGTAATCGTGACAATTGGTTGATGGGTATGCGACAATCCGGAGGATGACAGTCGCCTCGAACTATCTCCCATAGAGGATGATGCTCCCGAATCCCCATCTCCTCCAAGGGTTCACCATCCCATACTACTTCATCTCACCCACCACCACCACCGCCACCACATGAACAAGTCAATCTTCAAGCTATTCTACAGGGAGCAACAACACCAAAGAGACATGCTATCATATCAACAAACGATGCTCGAACGCCAGAATATGCTTGACCGTCAACAACAAATGATGGAGCAGCAATTTGGCGTCATTAGGGATATTCGAGAGGACCAACAACAACAAAATGCCCTTTTATCTCAACTCCATCAATGGCATCTCTCTCAAGGACACTTCCCACCACCGTCATAAGGTCGTATTTGTCTTTGTCTTAGTTTTTGTTTCCTTTGCTCCATTTTGTATCCCATCTCCTCTTCACATTGGGGACAATGTGACCCTTGAAGTTGGGGGTGGCGAGATTTGTTAAACGCTTGGATTTGAACTATTTTCTTTTAGCTTTGCGTGTTTTAGCTTTCTTTGTGGATATTTCGTTTTCTTTTTACGCACCTTATCAATACCTTGCAAACAAACATGAGGTGATTTTTTTTTTTACAATTAGATAGGTTAGTTGTGGATTGGTTATGACCATTTTTATCCCGAAAAAGTCATCTTTTTGAAAACTCAAATTGCCAAAATGTTTTTAAACTGCGCGTGACTCTAGTAAAAGGATGAATTTGGCCAAAAGAGTTTAATGTCATGAAGTTAGCTTGGACTTTGCTTAAATCTAGATACTTTGTGTCATGATCACTAGAGAAACCATAACTCGGGTTTGAAAAAAAAAAATTGTGCTATCTTGTTATATAAAGGGACAATTCGAGGTTATATTCCTCTGTTTGTTGTTGCTTAGTAACTAGGAGCATTCATGAGCCCCATGTTTGTCTCTTACGTAAAACGGCGACACAAATATGAATATGGGACACCACCCTAGGAGTTTTTGAAAAGACATTCAAAATTTAAACCTAGTGGAAGTTTGCACTTAAATGTCCCCGATTTTATAATTATATTTGCAATATAAAAAAAAAATTCAGCTCGAAACACGGCCGGGCCGTGTCTTCCGACGTGGCCGTGTCAAAAAAAAATTTTTTTTCAATAGTTTAATAAAAAAAAAACGAAAAAAAAAAATTGAAAAGACCCGAGTTTTGAACTTCTCCTTTTATCATTGCATTTTTGTATTTAATCTAAGCATATGAACGACAAATTTTTCGTGATATGACAACTGTGATGTTTTGAAAGATTCCAATTATTGAAGTCACTCTCTTTTTAACAAATTGGTTGATTTGAAAAACGGATGGATTGACTTAATTGGGAAGGAAAAGGTTAGCAGTTCACTTCAATCATGTCGAAATTGTGAAAATAGATATCTCTTTTTGTTTTCAACCCATCTCTGTTTTAAAAATTGCTTGAGGACAAGCAAAATTTCCAAGTTGGAGGCGGTTTGATAAGTGTCATTTTGTACATATTTTATATTATTAATTCAATAGTTTTTGAATTGTTTTGTTAGAAAAATCATAGTTTCTCAAGTATTTCGTAGCATTTCATAGTGTGATGTGTTTAACATTATAGGTGGAGCAATTTGGAGCAATGTGAAGCCAATATTACTTGAAAAAGGCAAGAAAATCACTCAACATGACTTGGGGTGTCAAGTAACATGGCCATGTTCAAAAAAAGAAGGAAATAAATTGGATAAAAATTGGAAAAAGGGTCCAAACGGCCAAGCCGTGTCGCCAAACACGCCATGTTGAAGGGGATCAAAAGAGGAGGAAAAACCGCACAAAATAGGCGAACACGGCCTGGCCGTGTTGTACAACACGGCCGTGTCGCACAACACGGCCGTGTCAGGCAATTTTCGGCAATTTTGTGCGCAAGACTGGCCGTCTTTGCGGCCGCCGACACTGGCGTGTCAGGGACCCTTTTGCAACTTTTCCATGTGAAAATTATGGAAAACTCACCTACCAAGCCTTTTGACCACTTTTATACACCTTTAACACCCAATTTTGCCGCAACATGTCCCCATATTCCCTCAATCATCATGTGTATACAATGATTCAACCAACTCAACCATGAATGTGCACACAATGATTCAACTAACAAGCATGGAAATGGGGCATTTGTTAATATGGTATTTCACAAGATGGTGCTTATAAAAGCCAGGAGTTTGAGTTGTAAAATCATTCATGTAATATTCATTCATAGAGAGATTCATAGTGTTTAACATTTTGAGTGGAATTGGGATCAAGAGGTCTTGGAGGAGTAAGCTTGAGGCAACATTGGGGAAGAAGGCTTGGAGCAACATCATCAAGTCAATTGAGATTTTGATAAAAATAAGTACACGTGGCCGTGTCATTTTGTACATATTTTATATTATTAATTCAATAGTTTTTGAATTGTTTTGTTAGAAAAATCATAGTTTCTCAAGTATTTCTGTAGCATTTCATAGTGTGATGTGTTTAACATTATAGGTGGAGCAATTTGGAGCAATGTGAAGCCAATATTACTTGAAAAAAGGCAAGAAAATCACTCAACATGACTTGGGGTGTCAAGTAACATGGCCATGTTCAAAAAAGAAGGAAATAAATTGGATAAAAATTGGAAAAAGGGTCCAAAACGGCGGCCGTGTCGCCAAACACGGCCATGTTGAAGGGGATCAAAAGATGAGGAAAAACCGCACAAAAACAGGCCCGAACACGGCTGGCCGTGTTGTACAACACGGCCGTGTCACGACACGGCCGTGTCGTGCAATTTTCCAGCAATTTTGGCAAAGACATGCCACGGCCTGGCCGTCTTTGACATTCTGGCGTGTCCGGACCCTTTTGCAACTTTTCCATGTGAAAATTATGGAAAACTCACCTACCAAGCCTTTTGACCACTTTTATACACCTTTAACACCCAATTTTTGCCGCAACATGTCCCCATATTCCCTCAATCATCATGTGTATACAATGATTCAACCAACTCAACCATGAATGTGCACACAATGATTCAACTAACAAGCATGGAAATGGGGCATTTGTTAATATGGTATTTCACAAGATGGTGCTTATAAAAGCCAGGAGTTTGAGTTGGAAAATCATTCATGTAATATTCATTCATAGAGAGATTCATAGTGTTTAACATTTTGAGTGGAATTGGGATCAAGAGGTCTTGGAGGAGTAAGCTTGAGGCAACATTGGGGAAGAAGGCTTGGAGCAACATCATCAAGTCAATTGAGATTTTGATAAAGATAAGTACACCATGTCTACAATGTTTACATCTTCTTGTGTAATTTATTCTTTGGTCAAAATCATGTGTAGCTAAACTCCTAGTGTTTGAATGTAATGAACTCTAGAATGGATTTGTGATTAAGGTGTGTATGTTTTAATAAAATCTTCATATTTTGTGTGATTCACTTATATTATGCTTCGTTCATTCGAATTGATATATGCGCAATATTGATTTGAAGTTTATTTTTCATCCGGGAAATCGAGAGATTCATGGTGAAATAGAACTTATATAAGTGAAAAGAGTTGCATGCAATCCTAGATATAGGACGACATAAATCTTCTGGATTAGGGTCAAACCTAATATGGGAATTCACAAATCGTTATAATCTTTGTCTTGGGGGTTTTAACTAGAAAGAGATTTGATTAATCAACTTGAGATTAGAAGTTTTTCGCCTCGAGAAAGGGTTTAACTTAAATCGGGAATTTCTACGGTCCACATAGCATGAGATTTTATTAAAAGAGGTTGGTTTTTGCTTAAGGGCTTATGGTTGAATCTTTTAACTTGTCAAATCACAAAAACATTCTAGAGGATTTACATTCAAACACACTTATATCTCTTGATTTCTTATTCTACAAATTTTACTTCATTTTTACACTTCGATAATTTAGATTCTTTATCAAACAAAAACTCTGAAAATTGTTAGATTAAATAACAAAAAGACGGTAATTATTAGTACTTACAATCCTCGTGGGAATGACACTGACTCTAATAATCTATACTATAAAACGATAGGTGCACTTGCCTACGGTTTAAAGGTAGCTTTTGAGCCATCACCTACGGCATTCCCAACACTTGCATTTTAGATTCACATTTGAATTAAATAGCTGAGAATATAAATTCACAGATATGGAATCCATTCCTTCTTGCGGGAAGTAGAAAGACGATTCTCTCATTTGTTAATTCTGGAACTGAATGGTTTGAGATCTCTAATTTATAATCCGATTATAAATTAACCACTAGTGAATTAATGGTAAATGAGGATAAGAGGTAATTGAAGAGGTTTAACGGATACTACCTAGCTTCAATTACGAATTGTCTATGGAGGATTAATCTATATGTAATGATTATATCAGTGGACTGCTCATTTTGTAGAGTAAGATATTCTATAATTATAAGAGTGCAATTCTGAATTTATAGTGGAGTAATATCGGAATTAATAAGTCGGATAAATTAATTAAAGAGTTAATTATTTATTCGATTTATTGGAGCTTATAATTATAGGTCCATGGTCCCCGGTTCGCCTTCCTAGAGTAAACGGGTTAGAAATAATATTTTCAATTCCTAAGGGTTTATGGAAAAGAGTTTTCCAAAATATTTGGGCTAATATATTAATATTGGTTAATTAGGGAATATCGATATTCTCTGAGTTTGATGTATTTGGAATTAAATAAATATAAGATATTTATAATATTAATATAATTATTAATTTGATAATTATATTGGATAATTATCAATTAGAGTTTAAATCTAACTAGAATTATTAATTCTAGAATAGATAGGAAACCAAGTTGGAGTGGAAAACTGATTGAACTAAGCCTATAAAAAGGGGACCACATCTCTCAATTAGAACAGACAATTCAGCCGTCGTTTTTGCAATTGAAAAACAAAAATTCAGCCGCACCACCCAGCTTTTGAAAGGAATTTTTGTCAAATTAAATTCTTAGATTTTCGTGCATTACAAACAAAAGATTCTTAGTTTTGCAAGTTTTGCAATTGAAAAGTAGTTTGTTTTTGGTCCACCTATTGAATTGCAATTGGTCATATCCATTCAAATACGCTGCCGATTTTTGTGATTAAATTTGGTGGTTTTGTGGTTTAACTCTTACCTAGTTCAATCCTCCTCCTATTCAGTTAGTCAAATCCTACGATCTCATGAGTTGAGTACATCGTAGGAAAATAAAAGTTAGGAACTTAGAATTATTATTTGGGTGCCCACACACTACCGTTGATAGGGAGGATCGAATTGGAAGATCGTGGTGTCTACGAGCTTTGGGGATTCGAAGGATTGACGGAAAAAGGGCGAAGAACAAGAAAATCATCGAAAGAGGTAAATTTTCTTTTTCTTCCTTTAGTTTGAATAAATTTAATAAGCATGATCTTGTGTTCTTATATCTAAAACTTGATTTTTGAAATCCCACGCTTCCGCTTCCGTTCGATTAGATTGAAAAGTCGGATCTTATTTGGCCCGGATTAGATCCGGGACCCGAATAATTTCCAACACAATCTCCATAAGGAAAGCAAGAATTAAGAAAAGTTCACTTCAAACATCCTCACCTAGAGACTAGATAAAACTGTTGGATCTAGATCTGCGTCAACATTAAGAATTTTGTGTTTGCTCATTGAGAACATTCTTTGTTCCTAACCCAAAACAATCTTTGATCCTAATTACTAAAATTTCCTCAAAAATCATTATGATTTCTTGCACTCAAGATTAAAGGAAATTTCTCGCTATTTGATATTCAAAAGTTGTAACAAAGTGGAAAAAGACTTCAAAATTTTAGCATTTTCTCAAGCTGGGTTGGAGAATATTAAGGAGAGTCGAGAGTGATGGGACGCTGTCTCTATAATAAGGATCCAATAAGTAGAGAAAGATATACATCAAATAAATGTTTCGGTTAAATTCAGGGAGACTTGGTACGGTCCCACACATAAAATATACACAATACGACTATACGAGGGGGAGAGCACAAGTCCACCAAGTGAGGTTCCATCCTAAAACCAATTGGTGATCGGAGTAGCTCACTTATATAACAACTATAGATATTATAGTGTTGGAAAATAAATTTTGAGAATTTATTGATTTTCATGTGAAAACTTAAATTGTATTTGAATGAATAAATGAGAATGAGATTTATGTAGGTTTGGAAATGAGATTATGTTTGGTTGAGTAGTTTTGAAGTATTATTGTATGTATATAATAATTTGAAATGTTGATAGTAGCTGAATATTTTAATTGAATATATAATATTATATTTGTAAGATTGTAGGGTGGTGGTTACTATTATATAGATATAATTAAAAAATAGTAAATAATTTTAAGTAGGTAGAGTTGATAATGGTGGATCTCATATGAATAATGGCAAAAACTTGTGTGAGACGGAACCCTTACACAAAGTTTTAAAGGTTTTTTTTTTTCAGATTTTATTTTTCTTAGGGTTTATATTTGTTTTTTAGGGTTTATTTTGTTTCTTGGGTTTATTTTTAATTGATTTGAGTTTTTAGGATTTTTAGTTTTTTTTAGGGTTTATTTTTTATTTTTTGGGTTTATTTTTGTTTTTCGGGTTTATTCTTCATGGTTCATGTTTTTAGGGTTTATTTTTGTTTCTTCATGGTTCATTATTATTTTTAAATTTATTTTCATGGTTCATGTTCTCAAGACGGAGCCCTTAGGAGGTCCGTCTCACGGATTTAGATCCGTGAGACCGTCTCACAAGAGACTTGCTCATGAATAATTGGATGAAAAGATGAGAATAGTAATTTATTTGTGATGTAAGGTAGTGTATAGGGTTGATAATTGAAATTATAGGTTTGAGATTTTGTTTTATGTGAAAAATGGAAAGTGAAAATAATGATTTTCATTGGAAATTTTATAAACAAATATGATCTCGTTTTTATGAATAGTTGGAAATTGAAAATGGGCCTTTGAAAACATAAATAAACAAACCACTAGTTTATAGCTCAAGTGGTATCACTCACCTTTTGTAAGGGTATTGACCGGGGTTCGAACCCGATATCTTTCAATTTATTTGAAATTTATCTCCTCCCCTCATACTAGTACTCCCAACTTATTAAAAAAACATAAATAAACAAGGCCTTGGTTTTGGTGTATTAAGGAATGAAATATATTTAGAAGTAATCTGAATTTATTGAGAGCATGTCCCAAAAATAGTGTAAACAATATTCATTTTTTTATTTCTTTTTTCTCTGCTATGATTTGGAAGATCCAATTACTGGAACCAAACAAAAGCTAACAAAAATTACATCTGCAAATTTTGTACTTGGATATGAACATAATGAACAATAGTTTTCACTGTTCAAATCCATACAGAAATCTAATATGAAATTGGTTTTATGACCAAATTAACCCAACTATTTACTTGAATGTAACATCAATCAGGTTATTCAATTCAGTCGTATATTTTAATAACATTCAAGAACATAAATATCATCGTACATCCGTTCAATAATAGTTAAATTTTTAAAGAATCAGATAATCTGCTAATAATACAATTGTTGTGTACATATCTGTACATAACAAGTCAGTATAGTTTCACATACAAGATGTCTTTGTACACACCAAAATAGAAGTTTCTGCAATGATATGATCTGCTTAAAGCTCAGTCTTTAATGGAAACAAAAAACACGTATCTATATCGAAAATTTAACGCCTTCATCGTCAGCAGAGGTCCCTTTGAAGATTGCAAGCTTCCCCTTGTGTTCTAGGTGTTTCAGCGCTCGCATTAGAATAGTACGGTCCATTCCATGAAGCTCTGTTACAGCAAAAGAACATGAGTGAGAGAGAGAGAGGGGGGATATATATATATATATATGTATAGAGAGAGAGAGAGAGAGAGAGAGAGAGAGAGAGAGAGAGAGACAGTAATGTTCATTTTCTTGAGAATGGATTTCCACAGATAAATAGGGATAATTACAAATACCACCCCTGAGGTTTAGCCTAATTACAAAAATATATATATCTTTTACAATTACACCTATTGAGGAGGTGTCGAAGGGGGTAATTGTATAACAAATACAAACGTCAAGGGGGTATTTGTAATGCCTCAAGGGGTATTGGTAAATTTTAAAGATAACTAGATTTTTTTGTAATTAGACTAAACCTCCGGGGCAGTTTTTGTAATTATCCCCAGATAAATATTGAGAATATGTACTGTAAGCAAGTCTCTAAGATCAAAATTTACCTGTCCCTCGAGACTCGACCCCTGAACGTATTTCCTCAACTGTCATAACACTGTCCTCAAGTCCATTATCCTTAACCTAGTAAAAGGAAAAAAGAAAAAAAATATCATGAATAGAGCAAGCACTGGAGACGAATCAACAGCTGCAAAAATTTAAAGAATACGAACAAAGTGTATTATCAAGTCGGCCCAATCTTGTATCCGATGCCAAAGGATTAGACATTTTCTGTGACTTTTATCCAACCATTCTGCACGTCCTGTCAAGTTGAACCTATTCTAGTGAGCAACCAAATGGTTGTATACAAAACATCAACCTCGTTAACCAACTAAGTTCTATTAAGTACCAAAACGCGACTTAAACAAACCTTCAGCAACTACGGCCGAGAGAAATGCCTCCCTAGCTTCATGACTTAGCGATCCTGCACAATCGCAGATCGAATTGTTATATCAGCTCGAAATGCATACCACAAACAAACATTCTGCAGTAGAAAAATGAAAATCAAAAAGAAAAGAGACAGACACTTTGTGAAAAACTCAACTTTTAGAGAGCTTTCTCTTGTATTTATTATGACATGGTAATCAAACTGAACATGCTAGTAACTTAGTAAGCACATTCTTGGACATAAAAAGAATCAAACAATAAATTCGATGAATAGTTCAAATCAACTTGATCCTTGACAAATGAAATTTAAAAATAGCCCCATACTCTTCTCAAACCATAGGTAATTTCAAGAATAATATCCATCCATAGGTAAGTAATATATTCATTTTTCCATTTGTTGTATAATATGGTTAACTATGACGACTGTAGTCATCTCTGTTTAACCAGAAAAGCCAGTAAATATATTAAGGTAAGAACAGGTTCATTAAAGTGATGACCAGGATAATAGATAGAAATCATGTAAATATTTAGACCTCTACCGTACGTAAAGAAAATCTATAATATGTAGTTCCTGCATCAACCAATGGTAGAACAATAAAAACCTTTGGCAAGAAAGATAAATCTTGAGTGTGAAATAATTTCATTATGCTTTTTAATAACATGAGGCCACCTCCAGAAGAAAACACATCAAGGAAGCGGATCAAGCTTGATACCGTCTTCACTAAGCTAAAATCAAACTAGGTAAGTTCTCCAGTCTAGCTCGAACAGTATATTTACTTAACAAGTGACATTTTGTCAAAAGGAGCATAGTACCACTAAATCTGATAGGTCACCGTCCCACCAAATGGGTATATTTTTCCAGACTAGCATCCATGTAAAACGAGAGCTTCATTGCTAGCTAAATAACTTAAATCATCTGGATATTCAATGATAAGGGTTAATGAGCCCCTCAAATGACGGACAAAATCCAAAAATAAAAAGATAGATTGGATTCAGTTGGGTTAACTCGTTGAAAGAAAATGAATCGCACCTCTGTCCACTCATTTATCTTGTGAATCAAAGAAAAGTTGTTAGAAAATGGGTTGGCAAACTAGTGAACCTAAAACTGACAATAATTGATTGAAGAAAACATTAATATATTGCATAGCAGTAAACTGCACAATTTTTCATTTTTTTGCTGGCATACTGGATCGATCAACTTGACATTAACACTATTTTCACTTAATCACTTATCAATATAGGAAAATGAAAATAACAAAATTCAATCGAATGCCACTTAAATAATGCTTTTTTAACTGGAAGTCATGTAACGTACAGTGGTTTCTTTTAAGACAGAACCCAACTCACTATTCAGTAGTTAAAGAGAAGTAACAAACAACTTTGCAGTTTTCTTTTTCATTATCAATACTTCTTTTGGTCTATCTTTCATCCTTTTCTCTTATTTAAGGCAACAAAAATCTGATATAGAATATCGATATGTTCAAGAAAGAGAAACTAAAAAAGCAATACTTACTTTCAATCACTGGATTGCTAAACAACGGGAAGTCTTCATCAAGTCCAACTACAAAGATTTTTTGAGTCCGACAATAATCAAGGATCAGTTCCCTCCAAAGTTGTATCTGCTTCTCTCTAGTGTCTCTTACTGGCTGCAAGCTACAGCGAATGAAAAACTTTACATGCCTTAAGGTGCCTCATTGAAAGATTTACTATGAAAGCATAAACTAGGAAGTAAGACATGCTCAAGTAGTTAGTGGAAACATTATCGGCACCAATCTCCATAAGGAAAGCAAGATTTCAGAAAAGTTCACTTCAAACATCGTCACTTAGAGACTGGAAAAAACTGTTGGATATAGATCTGCTTCCACATGAGGAGTTTCGTGTTTGCTCATTGAGAACAATCTTTGTTCCTAACCCAAAACAATCTTTGATCCTAATCCTAAAATTTCCTCAAAAATCATTATGATTTCTTCCGCTCAAGATTAAAGGAAATTTCTCGCTATTTGGTATTCAAAAGTTGTAACAAAGTGGAAAAAGACTTCAAAATTTTAGCATTTTCTCAAGTTGGGTTGAAGAATATTAAGGAGAGTCGAGAGTGATGGGATGTTGTCGCTATAATTAGGATCCAATAAGTAGAAAAAGATATACAACAAATAAATGTTTTTGTTAAATTCGGGGAGACTTGGTACGGTCCCACACATAAAACGTACCAAATACGAGGAGGAGAGCACAAGCTCACAAAGTGAGGTTCCATCCTAAAACCAATTGGTGATCGGAGTAGCTCACTTATAGAGCAGGCAACCCAGCAGCTCAAATGAACAAAACCAGTTCAAATATGAGATTCTTGCATCTCTAAGTATGACACGACGCGATTCACCAAAAAAAAGAAAGATGAAGAAGGACCATAATGTGGAGAGTTTCCAAGAGAAAATTAGTCACAGACGCAGCTAAAATCAAGGGGATTTGTGCACTACATAATAATATGCCTAAAGAAAATGGATGCCAAATTAGTATACAGAACTTCTTTTAGCAATTCTACCAAGGAATCAAAAACGATCCAATTCCGTATAAAATTAGATTACCTAAAAGAAGAATTGATAGCGTTACTCGAACCAAACTTCAGCAATAAATCAATCTCATTCTTGAAAAAACATAGAACATCATCAATAAAAAATAGGTGAAACTCATGCATGTTAAATAAGACTAATTCACATGATTTTTTGCTTAATACATAAATAGAAAATTAGAGAAACCCAGAGATTAGTCACCACCCTCCACATACTCAAAAATCATACTGAAAAATTAAGAGAATGGTGAACTAATTGAGCCAGAAAGTATTACGTGAAATAAGGAGGATAATTAAAGAAGTGGGGCAGCTTGAATTCACCCAATGTCTGCATATCCGCTCTTTTGCCTTCGAATTGAATTCTAAAGCCCAAATCAAAACGTTTGTGAAAATCAATAGCGTCGACGATGGTTTGGGGATTAAGGTGAAGATGTTCGAATCTGGGCTAACGGGCGGCAACAATGCCTACACGGGTCGGTTCGGGTCGCATTGCCGAATGCGAATAAGGGTTTGGACCCATGGGTGACAATGGGCGGTTGGAACGGGCTTGGCCAAACCTCAGACTTGCTCTGCCAAAAGAAAAAAATAGATGCTACCCGTCGCCCGTCCCGAACCCTAAACCCGGTGGTTCCAATCCGTTAGACCCGCAAACATTAATTTATGTTTTAATTGTATTTTTCTTTAGTACAATGGGGGAAATTTGGGGAGGTGACACACATACTTATGTAATCGAACTTGGGTCATTCGCTCTTATAACACACGTCTCAACCACTGGAACACAAAATTGATCCCATTTTAATTGCATTATACATAAGTAAAAATAATAGATTCACATGCATGTATAGAAACTAGTGTAAAATACTAATAAAATATGCAATATAATTGGAGTTTATATATTATTATGCTCAACAACAAAATTATAAATGAAGTATGAAATATTCTTACAGTAAAAGACATACGTGTGCGTCGCATATATACAATATTATGAAATAGAAAGAGTGATGTTCTTTTAATCATAGCAAAATCAAAATATAAACAATATAGCAAATAAATTATATTTTGAAATAAGAATGATATATAATCAAGGTTGCAGAAATCGCTAGATGCTAGTTAAACACACTCCATTGTAGCATACCATGATTGCCATCTACCTATATAAAGTACCATATATCCAACTTTAGGTATCACAAAATGATCCGTCCCAACAGGTATCCATTCCATTCCGTTCTGGTAGAATTTGCCCCCGTCCCATACAGACACGGGACAGTCCACACACCGACTCGTACATGAGCAGATCGGGTCTAGATAGTGGTGTTGTCTCGCCTCACCCATCTATCATATAATATATAAATATTATACAAATGGAGTTGGCGGGGCCGCGAGGATGGACTGGTCTTTAACTACCCTCCCCCATTGGCATTCCTACCCAAAATGAGACTTCAACTTTAGGCTTTGTACTTCAAAAATGTTGGGAGAATTAGCACTCTTGGCTTTCACTTGGAAATGGCCGCTGAATCAGGATGTGCATATTGGCATGTAAAGATGCGGGCTACAAATATGATTGGATAATGGAATAAAATAAAATCACAAAAATGTGAAAAAGATAGGCCCATTTATTTATTTCCCGTGTTAATTTTAAAAAAATAATCTCAAGCCAAACTCATATGAATAAAAACTTAACTAATGATACCAAATGTTTAAACTAGTTTTTATATTAAATGAATAACAAATAATTTATTAAAGTTGAGTGGTACAATTTTGAACGTCTTGTATTTTATTTGTAGCACTAAAATGTCAAATTTGGCACCCAAATATAGACTTTTTCTTTTTATTTCTTTTTTTAGCTCAAATTCAAAAATGTTAAAAAGACTTGACTGTAGCACAGTTCATAGTTTTTATCGTCGCCTTCACCAGCATTTACTCCTGCAAATCTTTCACACCGCCCAACCAGGTACACGTTTTATTTCTATATACTCTATAGATACGCATAATTACATATATACACGATTCCATCCATTCTGCAAAGTCCTAATCATTTATTTTCTGGATTTGTTTATCATTGATCGGTCTTATTATTTTTTTGGGACTATTTTTCTTATATGAGTAAGTAGCTTGTGGATTGGATCAGCTATAGAAGTCAATCGACGTCTCTCTCTCTCTCTCTTTTTTAAATTTTAATAATGGTGACTTAATTCTTGAATCTATTTGTTCATAATTATTTAGCTACTGAGATAATATATTATGCTAGAGTAAGCTTGGATTAATCCCTTTATCTTATTAGTAAGTTGAACGAGTTAGCAATGAGTTTGATTGGGCTTCTTGCGTTTAAGTAATTTCATGATTAGAGGAGGAAATTGTTGGTTGTGCCCAAATGATTGGAGAGTTCTGTCTTTAGGGGGAGAATCAAACAGATATCACTATTGTTTTAGAGGTTCCTCAGTGGTGAAATGACAGAATCATATGTACTTTTTTATTTTTATAAATGTTTCTTATTTGCTTAATGAGTTGTTGCTCTGTTCAGGTATAAACTAACATTCCAGGATCACCAGATTGGCAATTGCTGACAAATGGCAGTGTGAGTCGGCTTCTTCTAGTTTTGGTTGTCTTACATTTTGGTTCTTGGTGGTGATAGTGTAGTGATTATAACCGTTGATGATTGTAGGGTTGCTTCTGCTCCGGGAAAGGTTCTGATGACCGGGGATACCTTATTTTAGAGAGGCCTAATGCAGGGATTGTCCTGAGTACAAATGCCCGATTTTACGCAATTGTAAAGCCACTTCATGAGGAACTTAAACCTGACAGTTGGGCATGGGTATGTGATATGCTATGAAAGTTAATCTTCTTATTTAAGACTAATGTTGAGTTTTTCCGTGTTAGTGTTAAAGCACGGATGGTGATATATAATGATTCTTCATAGTCTGCGGAACTTCTAAAGCATTTGTAATGAGGACGAACAGGAGTTTTCTTTTGTCTTACTGAATGAAACTTCTCCCATGCTTGACAAGATAATCAATTGTCTTGTTTAGGCAGAGTTTGTTGAGAATTAACTTGAGATTATTTAGAAAACTCAAGTCCAGAATTTCTTTTAATCCTTTCTCTATTTGTTTAGTAACTGATATCTGATAATATATATTTAATTATGACATGCTTATTCTGTCAATGCATGCAGATTTATCACTTTTAAACACATTCTTTTAGATTTACAAGATGCCTCAAAGTTCATCGCTTGCTATGGCACCTTGAAAGGAATAAATTAGTCTATGAATTTAAGATCACAATCTTTTCCATGTTATTTTTTTCCATTGAGAGATCAGAAGGTGTAATACTTTTTGGGTGAAAAGTATTGCATGATACTGTGCAGTTTGTGGGATAAACTGAGCGTTATCCTTAAATGGATGCATTTATTCACTTGAAGTTGCACATTACTTTTATCTTATTCGAGCTTCCATTATTTCAAGTGTTACATATCCTCTTTTCCCTTCTCTGGCAAAAAGTTTTTTGCTTTTGCAGTTCTTTTGTTACCAAATTCTTCATTGCACTTCAGGCATGGACGGATGTGAAACTAACTTCTCCTCAGATGGGTAGAGAAACTATGTACAAGTTGTCGCTCAAGCATCTGCAGCTGCAGTGTGTATCTTCAAGGTGAAACATAGTACCATCTGATCTTTCTGAGTTTTGACTTTTAGTAAGTGAAGCGTGCAGATACTCAGGAATTAAATCTATCTGATTGAACTAATTGCTTCCACATATTATCATCAAATGCAAATCGAAAACCATATGGCCCAATTAATTGCTGACATGAAAGTTTTTGCACTTTCCCTTCTCAGTGATTCAAGGAACCCATTTGTAGAATATGCATTGCAATATGCCATAGCAGCAGCGCATGCCACATTTGACAATACTAAGAAGGAGGAGTTGCAGAAACTTCTGTTGCTAGGTAAAGTCTGACACAGAGCTTCTGATCTTTCTTTTGAAGTTAACTGACCTCGAAATTCTAATGTCTGTTCTGGACTAGTCATGCAGGTCTTGACATTACCATATTAGGTTGCAATGAGTTCTATTCGTATAGGAATCAGGTACTCTTCTGAATTTTTTACCAGTATATTTGATGTTAATTGTAGTCATATTCTCATATCTGAAGGGCTAGTAAGTTAGAAGCAGAGGCAACCAGATCCTGGGTCGCGTCTGAGTGATTTTTATGATGGCACACTAACTTTTTCACATAGTTAAAGGATTTAGAAAGTTAGATGCACATATCAGGTTTGAACTCTCCTTAGAAAACTTCTTTCAGCATGTAACAGTAATATTAGTACCTTTTCCAAGCATCAGAGGATTTACGACTGTAGCGATGTCAGCTGGGTTCTCTGTTGTGCAGATTGAAGCACGTGGGCTGCCGCTGACTCCAGAGTCATTGGCTTCCCTTCCACCTTTTACTTCGATTACTTTCAATGCGGAGGAATCTAGCGAACAAAAAGGCAAACCTGAAGTTGCCAAAACTGGATTGGGCTCGTCAGCAGCTATGACAACTGCAGTTGTTGCTGCTTTACTTCAATACCTTGGAGTGGTCAATCTTCCATTAGAGTTGAATAGTCCTCTTCAAGGGAGTCAAGTTCCCAAGGAACTGGATGTTGTGCATATAATTGCACAAACCGCTCACTGTATAGCACAGGGTAAAGTTGGTAGCGGTTTTGACGTGAGTTCTGCTGTTTATGGGAGTCAGCGGTATATCAGATTTTCACCTGGACTACTTTCTTCTGCTCAGGTATTTGGTTTTCTTGTTTTGCCAAAGAATTCTGGTATAGTGTGGAATTATGTAAAAATGCATGTTTCTAGCTACTGCTTGAGAAGCCTGTGAAGACTTGTGAAATAGGTCTATTATGTTTCTGGAATGAAATCCTTACATCAAACAACTGATGATTGTTGAACTTAACAATGGAGGTTGTGAAAATGTAGGATTTTGCTTGGAATATGCATGCTTCCCTATCTTTGCTGATCTGGCTTAAGATGATTGATAAATTAGCGTGTCATTCGGAAAATTGATCGCTTTATGGATTGCAGGATGCTGTTCAAGGGATGTCAGTAGAAAAGGTCATAGGCGATGTGCTAAAAGCCAACTGGGATCATGAGAGGACTAAATTTTCATTGCCTCCAATGATGACATTAGTAAGTTATATAAAGTATATCCCATATGATGATTGCTAATCAAGTGCTTACATCTAAGTTTCAAAATGTTTCAGTTACACCAATACAATCCTCTACATTCATGCTATTTGGTTGTTATTTGAAGCTTACTTCTTGTTAGAAACTAATCTTTCTGTCTTCCTGTCATCCTCTGAACTTCCTTGCCTACTACTTTTCAAAAACTACTTAAGATATTGAAAATCCAGGCAGGGTCTTACTTAGAACATAATTATGCAAATTGTGATCTGGCTATTTCAAGTTAAAGTTAGACTTCCAAATTCCAGAATTTAGATCATCCTGCTAGTCACTCTTAACTGCTTAAAGGTCAACACTTCCATTGCATCATCTGCACTTGCTGGCACTTCTGAAGTGGACATGTTAAGTTGATTGGGTTATAACCATTATGGTGCCCAGTCATCAATAACACTGAAAACTCTCTTATCATCTTATCCTCAAATATATGTCACTCTGATACTTCCCTTGGGTTAGCTGCGCATCATCCTGGCATGTTACCCATTAGGTTACCAAAAACTTGTGACATCATTGCATTTATTCCTGGTCTTGGCTAAACAAAGTATAAACCTTATTGGACTTCCTTTTATTGAATCAGTTACTCTGCCCAATCAGACACAATCAGGTTGGAAATGATCCAGAAGTGATAAGAGAGCATGGAATTGAGAATTGACATACTAAATTGTGAAGAAGTGTAATCAGCTACAAAATTTCCAGAATTGGACCATAATTATCTGAAATGAACATTTCACAATCCCATTTCAGTTTACATGATAGAGTGCCCCCACCCCCACCCCCACCTCACCTCAAAAAAGGGAAGTAAAAGGAAAGAAAATGTCCATTAAGAAAAAAAAAACAGAAAAAAAGTAGAAGATTATTTGGGATCTTATCTCAAATTCTTAGAAGCCCGGGGTTGTGGTTTCTGGATTTTAGGTCTCTATTCTGAGTAGTGCATGCTCTCTTCCTTAGTTGCTCGCAGTAACAATGATGCATTTGCAGTTACTTGGAGAACCAGGAACCGGAGGATCATCAACACCGTCAATGGTTGGTGCTGTAAAGAAGTGGCAACAGTCTGACCCTCAAAGCTCGCTTGAAACATGGAAGAAGTTATCAGAAGCCAATTCTGCACTTGAAATGCACCTCAACACCTTAAGCCAATTGTCAGAAACAAACTATGATGATTATAGAATTGCCATTAACAGATGCAGCATGCTTACGTCAGAAAAGGTATATTATGCAAACTTTAATTAATCCATATGGAGGCAAAAGAATGTTGTAAATAAGGCTTTCACAGGTCATTCATATTGCATGTGAATATAAATGGTAGCA
This sequence comes from Rehmannia glutinosa, assembly GCA_016081115.2. NCBI lineage: Eukaryota > Viridiplantae > Streptophyta > Magnoliopsida > Lamiales > Orobanchaceae > Rehmannia > Rehmannia glutinosa. Next base: position 106,599 of record JABTTQ020001606.1, read on the forward strand.
GGTCTGCCATCCTATCCCATTTGGTATGGGTGCATTATGAGTCAAGACTTGAACTGAATAATATTTAAATTTTCTTTTCCGTTGGTGTATTAAAGCATTCTGTTAATACTTATTGGACATAAGCTATGTAGGACAACCTGGCAAAGTGGTATACTTCATAATCAAATGGATCCACAAGATGCAATACTTACTCTCTTAGTTTCAACTCTATGTAAGCACTTCTTTTAAATTAATCAACTGAAACTGCCATCTGACATATTAATTATAAGCTTGTTAAAAGTGATTTATGGTGTTGATGCACTTACACATAAACAAACTGCAGTCATGTCCTATGTGAAAACACAAATAGTGAGTTTATTTCCTTAGCATCTCATAAAAGCATTTGTTAAAATTTAGCCCTGGAGCTAGGTATGTCGTTGTTTTACCTTAACCAGATATGACGGCTGTGTTGACTTAAGGTCAAACGTTACCACCCAATAAGAAAAATTTCCCTCCCCCCATTCCCCTCACTTTCTCTCTTAACACATACGCACACACATGACTGGTGCTAATGGCTTTAAGTTTTCTATTATCATAAGATCTCTTTTAAATACATGAAATGACTTTTCTAACTACATTTTAATAGTGGACCGAGGGAGCTGTTGAATCAAACCAAATTGAAGTGGTTAAAGCACTCTTAGGAGCTAGAGATGCCATGCTTGTGATCCGGAGTAACATGCGCAAGATGGGCGAGGCTGCCGGAATTCCTGTAGGTTCTTTTTTATTTATGTAGAAGTTTGTGTCTTACTTGATTTCCGTGTTTCTACGTGCATCTGATAGAATCAAAATAATTACGCTGATAAAGTTTTTCCCCCTTTTTCTCTGGTTTCCTTGTTGCATGCCAATTAACCTTTGTAACTTCTGCATTAGTTTATCTTTAACAATATTATTGAGATTCTAATTTGATGTTCTTAGAAGTTGTCGCTGACAGTGTACGTCAATTTTATCTTTTTATCCATTTTCGCTAAAGTATGATTGATTGAGATTCTCCCAACAAGAAATTTCTTAAGAGTGACCATTTTTATCCTTTCTAAATCAAGTTTTGGTCTTTGCAAAAATTTGGACTTCCTCTTGCAATTGGCATTTGATTTTCAAATTCCTTAATCAGATGGCTATGCGTCCATCAGTTGCTTTCTTTTTCCTTTTTCTTCGTGTGCGTGGGGGATCAGATTTTAAACGGAGATTTTAGTATTTCATATTCAGAACCAAATAGTTATCTACTTGATTAGTCTCTCTGCTTCATGTGATACATTTGAATTTGAAGATGCTTAATCTTACGCCAAATTTGTCTATTCTAGACTAAGTTTGACCTTTTCGTCAGCACCAAATTTGTATCATATGCAAATTTGTGTTATGCAGTGCCCTTATCATGCTCTAAATTCAAATAAACTCCTCAAAGTCCAATGCATCACAGTCCCATAATACCTATTTAATCCTTTTCCGGCCATGTATACCTTTTGCAGATAGAACCCGAATCACAAACTCAACTCCTAGATACTACGATGAATATGGAAGGAGTTCTATTGGCCGGTGTTCCTGGTGCAGGTGGCTTTGATGCAGTCTTTGCCGTCACCTTGGGGTCTTCAAACAGCAACGTGATCAAAGTTTGGAGTTCACTCAACGTTCTCGCCTTGCTAGTAACAGAGGATCCTCATGGCGTTTACTTAGAGAGCAATGATCCACGCGCAACTGAAATTACGGGTGCTGTTTCTTCAATTCATATTTGAGCAAACATCGATTTTATTAGTACTTTTTAACTGGTATTAGCAAATTGAAGTTCAGTTAGCAAATTGTAGTTTTATATGCCATGTCCTGATATAAGTTGTGAGCAAAATGTTCTGTTTTATGCAAGAAAATAAGGAAAGAAACACACCTGTTGTATTACAGATTAAATCATTTAGCCATTAGTTTGGTGTTCAAATCAAAGGATATTGATATCTTCATTCTGATGATTTTTGAAGGCATCTATGTCTATTTACTTCTGATTAATTTACTGCTTATATTTATTTTTTCATGTCTTTTCGACGAATATACATCGATAATGTAATCGGTATCGTAGATACTGCATTTAATGCTTTATGTACTACTATCAGCAAATCATCCCATTAGAATCTGGATTTGGATCTCGTTGACAAGGCAATCAAGGAATTTAAACACCGATAAGGATGATTTAACAAGCCTTAGATAATTATACTAACTTTTGTATTAAATTTAGGGATAATTACATAAAAACCCCTGAGGTTCAGTCTAATTACAAAAAACCCAAAGATTTTTGAAAATGGCAGAAAACTCCTTAAGATTTGAATTCACTTACATCTCCCTCCTTCATAAGTAAAAAAATGTTTCAAAATCGCCCATTATATGTGTAAATATTACAATTATCTCTTTAAATTTAAGGCAGAATCAAACATGATGGTTTTTTTTTTGTAATTTTAAAACATCTATAAATTTTTTTGTAATTAGCCCAAACTTTGGGGGTGTTTTTGTAATTATTCCTTAAGTTATAACTTGTATCTTTTTATGAGGTGTTCTAAAATGAGATTTTAAAGTTTTAAAAGTGTAGTTTCAAAATTATCATCTTATTTGAACTTTATTTACTGCTGTTTATGAGTCAGTAATACAAATAATACAAACATTGTGCCTTTTCAGCTCTCATCGAAAGCTTGTGAAATGGGAGAAATATTATTGAAATGGAGTATCTTTTTCCAGCTTGGCCTCCTACGATAAAATAAATAAATAAATAACCTTACTATTATTATAAGTGGGAATAATCTTACATAGTACGACTCATTTTGCATTTTAAGGGAATATGCTGATTTCATACTTTTATACATAAATTTTAAATAATATATTCAATCTCCACAAACAAATGTCTACCTGGATTATCCTTCCTAATATGCATTCACATGGCCATGTTACATCATACCACATAGGGAGAGAAGGGCAATAATTTTTATTCTTAAAATGTGTGTGTTCGGGTTTCTTTCAGTAATTTCAAGGTCGTATTATCGTGTCATGTCAAGGATCGCATTTTATCTCTATAGTTAAACCGTTATTTTTCTTATCGAAATAGTATAAACATATATTTTAAGAACATTAACATAAAAAAACAAAGTAAAAATTATATTAAGCACATTAACAGAAATTACATATGCCCATGTTGAATGGGCATGGGCTACTAAACTAAGCACAAAAAAAAAAATACAAGATAACCAATTTATGAACATGAAAAATTGCATGTCCCCAATATTCTATATTTAGAAATATTGCATATATACAATGGACAAAAATCTGAGTTAAGAGTAAGTTATCAGCCTAGCTTTTTCCATGTTATCTATTTTTACATAGTATGGTTGAAAATGTCTACCAAAATTTGGACAGATAATAACTACTCTATCTACCCCTACTCCATTTATTCAAGTGGAGTTGCCTAAGTGGTTAGGGAAAGCACAAAAAGAGATAGGACAGTAGGTGAAGTCCACATTTAATTTTAGTCTAAATTTGGTTTGGTTTGGTTTGAACCATGAGGGAATATATAATTGTGATGTGATTTTATTCTTGTAATTTTTTTATACCACTCATCTTGATACTATTATAGTGTGTTTGTATGTTAAAAAAATAATATTTAAAATTTATGAGTATATTGCGAACTTCCATTAATAGTTACATCTAACAACATATGTGTAACGATCCGGGCTATTTCTTGGGTTTTCCCAACATGCTTTTTCTTTGAGTATCTCCGTGAGCTTCCATCCACGACTCCACGTCGCACTCATAGACTTTCCACCCCTAAAAGTATAGCTAGCAATGGGTCGGGCCTAGGGATGGCAATGGGACGGGGCGGGGCGCCCCGTGTTAATTTTTTTTCATTTTTTTATATTTTTATCTTATATTTTATATTATTATTAATTTTTAATATTATATTTTGTATTATAAATACATATTGTTTATAAAACTATCATTATATATGTTAAATACATAAAACTATATTAGTTTATATAATATACATGTAAAATATACATTATATATATTTAAAAAATAAAAAAATAGCACGGGGCGGGGCGGAGAAGATACTCAAACTTGCCCCGTCCCGCCACGGTCACGGGCAGGGCGGGTCATTTTGCCATCCCTAGTCTGGTCGTCCCGGTCCAAGCCCATGGGCTTCTGAAAATTTTCGGGCGGGGTCTGACCGACCCGATTTTGATCGGACCACATAAATGCATTGCCCAGTCCGAAAATACCTTTTGTACATGAATATAGTCGAGTCGGTCGAGGCCCAACCCACGGGCCGATCGAGGTTGGGCCAAATAGGCCCGAACTTTTTTTGAGCCTAGAAAATCGTAGCCCAATCCTGTCCACGGGTCGGGCTGGTTTTTGCCAGCTCTTATATAGTTTCTCGAACCATACACATACACTAGAGATTTTAACTAAGCAATTTTGTGAATCATATAATTCAAATATAAAATTATCATGATATAAAATGTTGATATCATCATAAATTAATATTTTAATTTGTTCAAATCAAATTTCAACTCTATTTGTTTTTCTTAAAACCTAAAAAAAAAAAAGAAAATCTAAGGTGGGGTGGTAGGGCTCAAACAATAATGCAACTGCACCATCAAAGGCTGTATTGATTGTCTGGTTTTTGGATGAGGCTTTTCCAATTTCCATGTCCCAATATTTCACATTAATTATGTGGTCCTCTACATGTTTTCCCCACATTTCTTTTTCACTTTTTCCATTGACATTGGAACATAAATCTACTGTGTACTATGTACCTTTATTTTTCTAAATAAAAAAAAGGACTGATTTTATGTTGTAAATAAATGGTTTGATTATACATATCACATGCACACAATAATACTCACTCCTATAATATTAGAAATCATTTATTATTATGTGTAGCTTTTTTTTTTTTTTTTATTGAGTCTCATTTTATTAAGATTCTTTACACACTTTGGTGACATGAAATAATATATGTTTTGTTTTTCGGTTTTTAAGTATTGTTTTAGTTATTTTTTTAGGGTATCCCATTATAAACATTCGTCATTTAAAATAAAAGAGTGCATTTTTCCTATAAATATCCTCGCACTTAGATCGGTAATGTAATATCAGCAACTTTCAATTATTATTTCTAAAACTAATAAATCAAAAATGTATATATTTTAAATTTTCTTTACAAATTTTCCATTGTTGCATAAGATTTCGTCCCGACTGAAAGGTAATATATAAAAAATGTATGAGGTATAGTTTCAACTATAAATATTTTTTCCATATTTATTAAGAGCAAGTCTCTTGAGAGGCCTCACACGGATCTAAATCCGTGAGACGGACCTCCTAAGGCTCCGTCTTGAGAACATGAACCATGAAAATAAATTTAAAAATAATAATGAACCATGAAGAAACAAAAATAAACCCTAAAAACATGAACCGTGAAGAATAAACCCGAAAAATAAAAATAAACCCAAAAATAAAAAAATAAACCCTAAAAAAAACTAAAAATCCTAAAAACCCAAATCAATTAAAAATAAACCCAAGAAACAAAATAAACCCTAAAAAAACAAATATAAACCCTAAAAAAATAAAATTTAAAAAAAAACACCTTTAAAATTTTGTGTAAGGGCTCCGTCTCACGGATCTAAATCTGTGAGACCGTCTCACGCAAGTTTTTGCCATTTATTAATGGACTAGTTCACGTTTATGACTTTAGTTTCTAAAACTAAAGTCGTTAAGTTCCATTGATATTTTAGCAATAAGCGTGATAATACTATTATACATTTGAGATTTTTATAAGTTTCCGATCAAAGAAAAGCAGAAAAACTACTTGTGTATTTGAACCAAAAATAATATGAGATCAACCTAGCGCTACATTAGTAGAGTTTTGTGTTGTAATGATGGTTGACTCGGGTTCAATCATATATGAATGCGTGTGTTTCATTCCTTACTATTTATAGAGCTCTTAATTATGGTCCAGCTCGATAAAATGGGCCGGACCGGACTGTTAGATAAATGTTTTTATCATGATTTTGATGATTTTGTTCTAAAGAGTTTTTATACCAAAACAATGTCCCTAAATGTTGTCCTAACACTTCCAATCGATCTAAAATGTTTTTACTATTTTTTGGAGTATTTCTTGAAGTTTATTTTCGATTTAAAATTGGACAACACTTTTGTTTCAGCTCGACCGGCCGCCCATAGGGCAACCCGCACTGAGTTGAGTTTTGAAACAGAAAATGGGACGTAAGAAAAAAAAAGGGCGAGAGCGACCGGCCGACAGGTGGGCGACCGGTGTGGTCGACCGGTCGACCGGTGAGCGAATTGCGCACTGCAAGTTGGATTTTTGTTCCAGACTTCTCTGTTTCGTAAAACGCTCGGCGGCAACCGGTCACGGTGAGGCGACCGGTCGCACCCCTTTGACCGGTCCCCTGTGTAAAAATTCGCAGAATTCAATTTCAATCTTATCTCTGTGACCGGTCGAAACCCCATGTTTGACAAAGAAACTATCCGTTGCGTTTTGCATACCTTTTCCTATTTTGTGGGATTGATTTCTAACACTATATTGATGATTTTAAATGGTTTCTTTTGCAAAGCAAATCACTCCCCAAGGAGGAGCCAATGTCTGGAAATCAAAGCCAAGACCTCTCCTATAAATAGAGGCTTCATTCAAGCAACAAGACACAACACAATATACAAAAAAAAGCATACAAAGCAAACACTTTCATATATCTTGTTGTATTAGCCTAAGCACTTTCACTTGCACAAATTTGAGGTCTAGGCTCTCAATTCTTGATTACACTTGTACTCATATTGTATCAATCATTATTGAGTTGTAATCTTGATTTTGGTCATCATTCAACACAAGACATCCTTGTGAGTATTCTTGTGGTAAGAATACACTTGGGTGATCTAGGTGATAGGTGTTTGAAGGTTGTGGTAATCTTCAAAGGTGTTGTAAGAGGGTTGTGGTAATCCTCAAGGTGTTGTATTAATTTTTGGTAAATTAATAAAATCTTTTCTTTCTTTTTGAAATCCATCCCAGGAGATCTTTGGGGTGGTAGAGGATTAGGCCCTAGGTGGGTTGAACCTCTTTAAATCGACGAGTGTTGTTTTATTTCCGCATTTACATTCTCGTCTTTGGTTGATTATTCGAAAAAGAGGGCAAAATCTGAAAAACCTAGATAATCTATTCACCCCCCCCTCTAGATTATCGTAGCCACTGGACTAACAAGTGGTATCAAAGCCAAACTCTTTGGCTAGCTCGTCCGAGTAAAGAGGAAAGATCCATGGCTACGAATGACGCTTATCTCACCACGGCGCCTCCACCAACAAGCCACCATTGTTCGACGCCAACAACTACGCATTTTGGAAAGACCGTATGGAGTGCTTTCTACAAGGGTGCGGATTTGACATATGGAATGTGGTTATTGAAGGAGTTGATCAACCAACAAAAAAAATGGAGGATGGCACCTCGACTCCTAAACCTTTCAAGGAGTTCGATGAAAATGATAAGAAGGCTTTCTCTAAATGGTAAGGCCTTAAATATTTTGCATTGCTCACTTACCGCCACCGAGTACAATCGCATACGAGGCATAAGGTCGGCACATGAGGTTTGGGAAAAATTAGAGACTATATATGAAGGGACAAAGAAGGTCAAGCAAGCTAGAAAGACCATGCTTGTTAAAGACTTTGAAAACTTTAACATGTATGATGGTGAAAGCATCTCCAAGATGGTGGAAAGGCTTGACAACATTGTCAATCCTCTTGTGGCCCTCGGTAAAGTCATCTCCAGAAGAAGACAAAGTGACTAAGGTATTGAATGCTCTTTCCCGCTCATGGTCCGAAAAGGTGACGGCAATCACGGAAGCACAAAATCTTGAGACACTCAAGTTTGACGAGCTCATCGGGAACCTCCTCATCTATGAAGTCTATCTCAAGGAGAGGAAAAATACCAAACCAACCATCAATCAATCGGGTATGCAAAATATTCCTAAAGGTCTTGCTTCCTCTTCTAATAATGCATACTATGATAATGATGATGATGATGAGGAGACGGCCGCACTTGTTCGAAAAATTTGCAAAATTTGTGAATAAAAATAAAGCAAGAAAACCAAGAGATAATGCTTGCTTTAAATGCGGAAAACCCGGGCACTTCATTGCCGATTGCCCAAAGCTCGATGAAGAGGAGCAAAAGAAAAGGAAGCCTTTTACAAAAAGAAGGCTCTAAATGCGGAAGTCAAAACATGGGATGAACTACTCGAAACAACCGATGAGGAAGGAGAAACCGAACACGGTCTCATGGCTATAGACGACGAAAACAATGAGGTACACTCAAATTCTTCTACTTCCTCCATAGTTGATGACTTGCAATGTGATTTTGATGAATTGCAAATTGAGTTTCAAAATTTAATCGTTAAATACAAAAATTTGAAAAAGGAGCATAAGGAGATTAAGGTTGAAAAGGAAAAATTATTTACCTCTTATGAATCTTTAGACAAAGCTCATGCTCTTACTCTTACTAGAATTCATTCTCTTGAAACCGAAAAGGAATCGCTCACAAAAGATATTGAATGTTTGAAAAATGACGTGCATCGTTTCAACATAAGTACGGATAAAGTCACAAAAATTTTAGATGCACAAAGAGGTGAGCATTCCAAATCGGGACTTGGTTATAAGCCATTTCAAAGTGTTTTTAAGAAAAATAACCAAGGTCCGACTTTTGTACGTGCCAATAATTATAATACTCCTACTTGTTTTTATTGTGGCAAAGTTGGACATTATGCTAATAATTGCAAATTGAGAAATAGCTCAAGACATGTTTGGAGACCCAAAGGTCTCAAGACTAACCCCATGGACCCCAAAATTATAGGTACCTAAAAGAAATGATTTTGTAGGTAATAGGGGCTATAACAACCATGGAGGATTCGAAATGGCTCGTGGACAGCGGATGTTCACGCCATATGACCGGGAGGAGAGAGCTTTTTACCAACATCAAGCTCCAAGAAGAGGGTATGGTCATGTTCGCAATGGCAAAGGAAAAATTCTTGGAAATGGAGAAATTGGTAACTCTTCTTTCTCTCTTTGTAATGTTCTTTAGTAGAAGGGCTTAAGTTTAATTTGATAAGTGTTAGCCAACTTTGTGATTCAAATTATGATGTTTCTTTTAATAAAGAAAAATGCCTTATTCTTAAAAATGGTAATATTATTTTGTGAAGCAAATAGAAAAGGCAATCTTTACAAAATTTGTACTAGTGATTTGGTTAGTCAAAATGTTTCTTGTCTTGTCGCCAATAATGATTTAACAAGTTTATGGCATAGGCGACTCGGACATGTTGGATACAAGAATTTGAAAAATATTTACAAAAACCAACATGTAAAAGGACTACCCAAATTGAATTTTGAAAATCTTGGCTTATGTGACACTTGTCAAAAGAACAAATTAGTTAAGAGTAGTTTTAAACCCAAAAATGAAATTTCCACTACCAAACCCCTACAATTGCTTCACCTTGATTTGTATGGGGATATTGGTACGGCTAGTCTAAGTGGAAAACATTACACTTTTGTTATAGTCGATGATTTTTCGAGATATACTTGGGCTCTTTTTCTTACAAATAAAAACGATGCCGTTAATGAGTTTGTTAAGTTGTGTAGACTTATTGAGAATGAAAAAGAAGATACTATCAAGTCTATTCAAGCGATCGAGGTGGAGAATTTGACGGTGAATTTAGAGTATTTTGTGAAACCAAAGGATATGCTCATAATTTCTCGGCTCCAAGGACACCTCAACAAAATGGAGTAGCCGAACGGAAAAATCGAACATTACAAGAAATGAGTCGATCCATGCTCAATGAATTTTCACTTCCAAAGTATTTTTGGGCCGAAGCCGTAAGTACCGCTTGCTATGTCATTAACCGAGTTTATATTCGTCTAATATGAATAAAACTCCATATGAGCTTTGGAAAGGAAGAACTCCAAATATTAGTTATTTCAAAATATTTGGATGTAAGTGCTTTATTTTGAATACTAAGGATCAATTGGACAAACTTGATCCTAAGGCCAAGAAGGTATATTTATGGGGTATTCAACCAAGAGCAAAGCATATCGGGTTTACAACAAGACTAGCATGGTTGTTGAAGAATCCATTCATGTCAAATTTAATGAAGCCTCGGGTGTTGAAAGAATACCGAATGACGATAGTGATGAAGAGGATATTGTTGAACCTATTGTTCAAAGTGATGCTCATAATGATCAACCTTCAAGTTCAAATGTTCCTCAAGAAGATAGGGTGATACTTCAATCTTCCCGTAGCATTGAAATTTAAGGAGATCACCCAAAAGATCTTATTATTGGTGATCCCCTTGATAAAGTAATGACTCGAAGGAATTTTGCCGAGAAAGCTCTTATATCTCAAAAAGAGCCTAAAAATGCTAAGGAAGCTATTGAGGATGAAGATTGGTTTTTGGAAATGCAAGAGGAGTTGAATCAATTTGAAAGAAATGATGTATGGGAATTAGTACCTTGTCCTCCATCTCAAACAATCATTGGTACAAAATGGGTATTAGGAACAAACTTGATGATCAAGGCAACATTGTTCGAAATAAGGCAAGGTTAGTAGCTCAAGGGTATTGTCAAGAAGAAGGTATTGACTATGATGAAACTTTTGCACCCGTGAAAGCACGTTTAGAAGCTATTCGTATTTTACTTGCCTATTCTTGTTTCAAAAATTTCAAACTTTACCAAATGGATGTTAAATCCGCTTTCTTAAATGGTATTATTCAAGAAGAAGTCTATGTAAAACAACCTCCGGGTTTGAAAATTTTTCTAGGCCTAATGATGTTTATAAACTTAAAAAGGCTTTGTATGGTTTAAAACAAGCACCCCGTGCATGGTATGATAGACTTAGCTCTTTTCTTTTGCAAAATGGTTTTACAAGAGGTAAAGTTGATACTACACTCTTTGTTTTTGAAAAAGGGCAAGATTGTTTACTTGTGCAAATTTATGTTGATGATATTATATTTGGTGCTACTAATGAATCTTTGTGCAAGAAATTCTCCAAGTTAATGCAAGGTGAATTCGAGATGAGTATGATGGGGGAGCTAAACTTCTTCCTTGGACTTCAAATTAAGCAATGCCAAGAAGGTATTTATATTTCGCAATCAAAGTATACAAAAGAACTTTTGAAGAAGTTCGGCATTGAAGAAGGAAGAACCGTCTCGACTTATGGCAACCAATGTCAAAATTGACAAAGATGAAAAAGGCAAGTCGGTTGATGAATCCAAGTATCGAGGTATGATTGGTAGTTTACTTTATTTAACCGCTAGTAGACCGGACATTCTTCATGCCGTATGCCTATGTGCTCGTTTTCAAAGCAATCCCAAAGAATCTCATATGAGTGCCGTTAAAAGGATTTTTCGATATTTGAAAGGCACCATTCAATATGGCTTATTTTATCCAAAGAATGAAAATTTCTCTCTTAAAGGTTATAGTGATTTGACTATGCGGGAAATATTGATGATCGGAAAAGTACTTCGGATCATGTCAATTTTTAGGCGATTGCCTAGTTTCTTGGTTTTCAAAGAAAAATCGTGTTTTTCTTTCAACGGCCGGTTCGAATATATTTCCGCCGCATTTTGTTGTACTCAACTTCTTTGGATGAAACAAACCTTAGCGGATTACAAATGCTCTTTTGAAAACGTACCTATCTTTTGTGATAATGTATCCGCTATAAATATTGCTCAAAACCCGGTTCATCATAACCGTACTAAACATATTGAGATTCGACATCATTTTCTAAGGGATTGTGTCTCAAAACGAAAAATTGAGATATCTTTTGTTCCATCTCAAGATCAATTAGCGGATATTTTCACAAAACCGCTAACTTCCGAGACTTTTGCGTCGATACGAGCTCGGTTAGGCATAATGCATATTGAATGAAATTCACGTTTGTATTTTGCACGTTTTTAAAACTTAGGGGCGAAAAATCGGATTTTCGGTTGAAAATTCGGATTTTGGAAAATTTGCAAAACAGTGGGCTGAAGAGGTTGAGGGCAACCGGTCGCCCTCAACGACGACCGGTCGCCCTCAACCACGACCGGTCGCCCTAAGCCATTTTTGGTTTAAAATCGTTCTGTCTTGAGCATTAGTCTTTTTCACTCATTTTGGCCATTTTTCGTCCCCTTTGCCAAATGCACACTATTGTCACTCAAAATTGATTTTTATGCATTCCATTTATATCTTGGACCGTATATAGCATGTTTATCATCATCATTGCTCATCCTTTCCGATTAAATGGTAAGATTTTTCCTTACTTTGCTCAATGGGTTGAACCTCGAGTTTATGGCCTTTCTTGTATATTACTTGATGAAATTATTTTATGATCATGATGAGCTTAGTTGTTATGCTGTTTTGTATGATAATTGGTATGATTTGGTGATGAAATTTTTTTGGCTTGGATCATTTACAAGGGCTATATACAACTCTTTTTATTTTTCACGCCCACAATGTGTTCGATGAAATGTTTCAATGAAAATTTCAACTTCTACATGATTCTCTCGCTTCCAAAAGTCTTCTATACTCTTTGAGATCATGTTTTGGGAAATAAAACGGGCGTATGAACTCTTCATGATGCATTTCTCCCATTTTCCTTGGTTTTTAAGCCTAAAATTGCTCAATGGTTGATAAATCGTCTCTTTGGCGCACTTTGATATATCTATGATGTTTCTATCATCCTAACATTCTTTTGATGATTCCAAAGGGGAGAAACAGAAATGGCTCGTTAGCTCAAAGAAGCCAATAAAAGCTCATAATAGAAGCTACAAGCTATGGCTTTTAAGGCCATAAGTTGTGAAGAAAACTTAGTCCAATGGTTGTTTTATGGACTTTATGGACTTGTTTGCATGGACATTAAGTATTTGTGACAGGGGAGCTTCTAAGCTCATGAAGTTATTGTTTATTTTTGTAAAAGCTTGTGCTTCTAGCTTATGCAATAATTCTTCTTAATGTGCTTGTTGATAGGGGAGCGTTTGTAAAATGTTTTTAAACGGATAGTTTACTCTTAAACCGGAAAATTATTTTGCTTTTCGAAATCGCCCTCTTGAAAATTGTTTTGGTTTGTAATCATCAAAAAGGGGAGTTTGTTAGATAAATGTTTTTATCATGATTTTGATGATTTTGTTCTAAAGAGTTTTTATACCAAAACAATGTCCCTAAATGTTGTCCTAACACTTCCAATCGATCTAAAATGTTTTTACTATTTTTTGGAGTATTTCTTGAAGTTTATTTTCGATTTAAAATTGGACAACACTTTTGTTTCAGCTCGACCGGCCGCCCATAGGCAACCCGCACTGAGTTGAGTTTTGAAACAGAAAATGGGACGTAAGAAAAAAAAAGAGATGGCCGGCCGACTGAGGTGGGCGACCGGTGTGGTCGACCGGCCGACCGGTGAGCGACCTGCACTGCAAGTTGGATTTTTGTTCCGACTTCTCTGTTTCGTGAAAAACGCAAGCGGCAACCGGTCACAGCTGGTGGCGACCGGTCGCACCCCTTTGACCGGTCCCCCTGTGTAAAAATTCGCAGAATTCAATTTCAATCTTATCTCTGCGCGACGGCCGAACCCCATGTTTGACAAAGAAACTATCCCGGTGCGTTTTGCATGCTTTTCCCTATTTTGTGGGATTGATTTCTAACACTATATTGATGATTTTAAATGGTTTCTTTTTGCAAGAAATCACTCCCCAAGGAGGAGCCAATGTCTGGAAATCAAAGCCAAGACCTCTCCTATAAATAGAGGCTTCATTCAAGCAACAAGACACAACACAATATACAAGCAAAAAGAGCATACAAAGCAAACACTTTCATATATCTTGTTGTATTAGCCTAAGCACTTTCACTTGCACAAATTTGAGGTCTAGGCTCTCAATTCTTGATTACACTTGTACTCATATTGTATCAATCATTATTGAGTTGTAATCTTGATTTTGGTCATCATTCAACACAAGACATCCTTGTGAGTATTCTTGTGGTAAGAATACACTGGGTGATCTAGGTGATAGGTGTTTGAAGGTTGTGGTAATCTTCAAAGGTGTTGTAAGAGGGTTGTGGTAATCCTCAAGGTGTTGTATTAATTTTTGTAAATTAATAAAATCTTTTCTTTCTTTTTGAAATCCATCCCGGAGATACTGGGGTGGTAGAGGATTAGGCCCTAGGTGGGTTGAACCTCTTTAAATCGACGAGTGTTGTTTTATTTCCGCATTTACATTCTCGTCTTTGGTTGATTATTCGAAAAAGAGGGCAAAATCTGAAAAACCTAGATAATCTATTCACCCCCCCCTCTAGATTATCGTAGCCACTTGGACTAACACGGACTACATCTTTTAGATCCGAAATGAGTCGGAACTTTTTGGCCCGACCTTTATTTTCATGAACTGAGCTCCAAAAAGTCTGGCCTGGTTACTACCTGACCCGACTCTTTTTTTCTTTTTCACTTTGGACCGGCGAGCCGACCTCGGCCCGACCCGTTTTACACCTCTAACTATTTCACTCGTACTCAAGAAAACAAAAAGGGCGGCTTATTGGCATCCCCAAATTTGATGAGTACACCCACCTTATAAGTTCACCCACCCCCACTTTTTCAAATATGACCCAATTGATAAGTTCACCCCCCCTTTTTTCCAATTTTACCCTTAGTCTTATTTTCCCCCAAAATACACCCTCCAACCTCTCACCTCCCCCACTTTCTCAATTTGAAACAAAAAATACACCCACCCTCTCAAGAGACTATTCTATTCGACGGCAATGGTTAGAGAAATCCAAACATACCGGAGAAGAAGGATGGTTCTTCCCGATGATGATGACGACTTCGTGGATGGTGCACCACCATCCACAACCGGCCGAGACGAGACACCGCACCGCACCGGCCCGCGAAGAAAATGACGAGGTATTGTTATAACTCAACTTTTCCTTAAAATAACTTGCATTTTTGTAGTTTGAGTGTGCTTTATGTAGTTGTATGGGCATGGGTTTGAGATGGGTATAGTTATGGCGCCATTTGGATCGAAATTTGAAATATAGAACTTTGAAGAAGACGAAATGGCACGGTCGATGAAGCCCTAGGTGGCACGGTCGATTGTACGATCGTGCCACATAGGCACGATGGCTTAGTCATCGAACGTGCCACCATCGTGCCAGCAGGCACGATGTGCCTTATTCATCGATCGTGCCACCATCGTGCCACTTAGACACGATGGCTTATTCATCAATCGTGCCACCATCGTGCCTTGTTGGCACGATGGCTTATTCATCGATCGTGCCACCATCGTGGCTTGATGGCACGATGGCTTTACTCTTGGCACGGTCGATGAATAAGCCATCGTACATATAGAGCTCGCCAATTTTTTAGAGTTCTCTATGTGATTTCTTCGATAGTGGTTGATTGCTAATTTTGATTTTTTACTATTTTTCACAATGATGGGCTTGGAAGAGGTCGAACTTTATGGCAATAAAGCCTAAGATCAATTTGTATAGAAAGTTGTCGATTCTTGACGACTTAGAACTCGAGTTGCATGATTGCGGGATTTTGTGTATGAAGAGTTTGAAAGTCCTATTTTGGTTTTGTATTGCGGATGGACAACCGTGCGGTTAGTTGTAATGCCGCCCTTCATGCCGTTATTGCGAAGGAGGTTGTTAAGAAAGGTGCAAGGGACGAATTTTGGTTTCGGATTGGAAACCGTTTGATTTGATTCTCCAAATATGAGTACGCTTTAATTCTTTGGACTATCCTTTGCCCCCACCACATTTAATCCGAACACCAACCACGTGCCGCCTCCCAATGGGTTGTATGATAGACACTATCGTGGTGTTAAGGTGTCGATGGAGGATCTACTCTTGCATTTTGCAGGCGGTGCATTCCGTGATGATCCTTCTGATGAGTTGAAGGTGGCAAAGTTGTTGGTTGCACATTATTTGCTATTCGCATGGGATCCAAGGTCCACAGTCATTGAGGATTCGTGGTGGACTTTGGTTGATGACGTTGATCAGTGGGAGTCTTTCTGCTGGGGGAAGTCGTTCCAAATTTTATGCCACTACCTTTCACTGTTACCCACCGAGCCCAAGAGTACTTTCCGTATTTACGGATTTGTTTGGGCTTTCTTGGTAAGTGATATTAATGTAATTTACATCTTATAATTTACATTTAGTACAAACATACATCTTATAATTTAACTATTTTTATTGTTCTTCTTAGATATGGGCGTACGAGGCCATACCCAATCTGGGGGATTCATGTGGGGTTCCAGCCTCAGACATTGCTATTCCACGCTGCACACGCTGGAAGTTTCCGAAGTCCTCCGTGAATCTGCATGGCTTTCTTGACCGTCAGGTACAAAATGTAATTTGCATTTTTCAAATTTTAACTTATGGTAATAATTAAGTAATTACCGATTTTGATCTTGCAATTTTGTAGATTGATACGCACAGGACCTTGATGCGAGGGACAATGAGCTTCCTTATTTATTGCATGTCAATCTCCCGCTCCGATCCGGTGTTGTTTATGTTCATCGGGGTAACCCGATCGGAAGAAGAAGCCCACAAAGCGCCGACGCACCACACATGAGTCGACTTCATTGATGGATGATGATGATAGCCTCGAGATGGGTGATTATGATCGCCCGGCCCCGAGAGGCGTTGTTCCGTATGTTCCTCCACACACTGTTTCCGCAGATGTTCCTCCACACACCTCCACACCCTCTCTAGCCGCCGATCGAGCGCTATTAGAAGAATTGGTGCGGCAAAGCAGTGGAGGCCATTGTGCCGACTTTGGTTGAGCGTGCCATTGAGGCCTTGGTCCGCGCTTAGTACGGCGGGAGGTCGAGGCGTTGGTTCCGGATTTGGTTCGGACCGGGATGCAAAGATGAGGTTCCTGCAGTGCGGCGGGCAGAGGTTCCACCTTCAGGCAACAGATCGTGCAGATTTAGTCCGAAGACGATTCGCTGGTACCGCCTATCGTGCGGAAGGAGGTCGTGGCAGATCGATTGATCCCGCCATTCAACAGACGGTATCCGCTTTCAGTGCGCATTTATTTGTTTTTCTGTTAAACATTTAGAATAGAATATCTTTTGAATTATGTTATTTAATGAAGTTTCCTTCATTGTGCAGATTCTATTCCCCCACTGGCGGTGGGTGAGCAGATTCTTCCCCCTAGGTGGGCCACCGTGACTACTTCTCCTCCACCGCCGGTGCCGCAGGGGCTTCGTTGGATCTGTCCCCACTGGATGTACGGACACCGGTTGGTATTGGTGCATCGGCCGTGGGTTCATCCGGGAGGGGATGATATGTCCGTTCGTGTTGTGAGAGCTGATCGCCGTCTAGGTACCTTCGTAGCCCTTTCACGGCAAACGAGCGCCGTAGGAGGATGCCACACATGTTGAGTACATGCGGTTCTTAGATAGCGATGAGACGTAAGTTAAATCAATATATGAATTCAAATACACTATTGTTGTTTTGTGATTTTAACACGAGTTTTCTGTCTTAGCCGCAATGTTGGATATGCGTTATGCACATTTGGCGCGTAGTTTCTTTAAGGATATCGAGTCACGACCATTGATTTGGATTCCGTGGTAACACAATGTTAATGTTTTTTTCTTTCATTTCCGTGGTGTTATTTGTTCATGTTCATTGACAATTGATCTTATTGTTTGCTTGTTACAAAGAAATTGATTGACACACACATGATTATTTGTAAGTTTCATGTATTTCTTAGATAAATAGTCCATAATGTGTCATTTATTTTGTTTCGAGTACATTCGTGTTTTTACTAACAAATATGTTTTCATTATACAAGCCTTGATCTAGGCAAAGTATGGACCGATCTACATGGAAAGGACCCACCGGTTGGAGAGTTTGACGGCATCGTGCGTGCAGGTCATACCGGATGACCTTCGCGCGCCGTTGGTGGAGTACGTCCATGGTGAACGACCACTTTGGGGTGGGGTGCCTCCATGGAGTTCGTTGGACCATGTAAGAACTATCTTTTTCGGTATAAATTAATTAACTAATTATTGTTTTGTTCATACTCCCTAATTTCTAATCGATTTTTTGCAGTTGTTTTTATCCACAACATCGGCAATCATTGGATTGTTGTGAGGATATCATTTGAAGGATTGCACGATTTGGATTTATGACTCCAACATCCACAAGCTACCGAGGTTAGACTTGACTTGACGCGCTCTCTATCCGCTTGCACGTATTATTCCGGCTTTTTGCTACAAACCGGTTTACCAAGAGCGTCGGAGTTGACACCTCGAGAGAATACTTTGGTCATCAAGGTTGTTGGTCCATCAAAGAATTACGAACAACATGATAGTCATAGTTGTGGACCGTTTGCGTTGAGGAGGGTGGAGAGTTTTCTTATAAATGTATTTGACCTTGGCCCTTAACACAGAGGAGTATATAAAAACAACCTATCGTCGGCATGTAGCATTTACGGTGTATAAATTTAGACGATGCATCGACTTGGACCCCTCCCCCATGATTATATTGTGTAGATTGTGGGTATTTAGTTGGAATTGTGTATATTGTGGTTATTCAGTTGGAATTGTATATATTTTGTATATTTAGTTTTTATATAATATGTTTTGGTTTAACTTGAATAACTAGGTATGATTTGGGAATGATTTGGATGAATTGGTTGTTGATTAACTCCGGTGTAACTTGAATTGTTTGTGATTCTCATTAACGTGGCACGACGGCACGATCGCCATATCATTGATCGTGCCATACAAGAGGCACGATGACACGATCGCCATTTTTTTATCGTGCCTCATGTGGAACGATCAATAAGGCTTGACACGATCATGATATTGCCTATCGCCATATGTTATGCGCGGTCCTGCATTAAATGATTGAAAGTATGTAACATATTCAATTGGTCCATCCATTAAATGGACTTGTTAGTTGGGGACAGACAATCTTTCCATTCGAGTAAGATCCATTCATTAAATGGTGAAAATAAGTAACATATTGACTGAGTCCTTGCATTAAATGGTGAAAATAAGTTACATATTACACATGGGTCCATGCAATAAATGGTAAAAATAAGTTACATTATACATGGGTCCATACATTACACTTATAAATACATGGGTATGTTCAAATGTAGATAATAAAATTGTAGTAAATCTTGGTTGTGTTGACGACGATAAAGGTAATTTTTTACATAGTAGCTAATTTGATGAATGAATCATAGCTAATTAAATCTTGGATGAACATGTTTGTTATGATTTTTGTTACAGGAAAAATGGTAAGAACAAGAAATGAGATTGCTAGGGACAATAGGCGTGGTGATGGTTGGACTTCGGGGAAGAAGAAGCCTCGCTTTGACAATTTCTTCATGCTATGTCGTATGGCAAACAACATACGGCGCCCTTTGTTTTCAATGGCATATTTGTTGACCGAGTCGCGTCTATATCAAGCCATGCAAAAGATTTTGCCCTTAAAGTCAAGATTAAGATCCATATGATGCGCACTCCACTTTCATGACTACCGTTTTACAAAGATTGCCGGGTGTTAATTTCAACCCGTACACTAACAGGTTTTCCATCTCTCCAGATTATTGGGCTCATGTTAGGCAAGAGAACAACATGCAACGGTTTTTTCGGACTAACGGCTTCCCAAGGTACCGTGACTGTGTTGAAGTTTTTAACACTCGTGAGGCGCCGGACATTGATTTCGAGGGACTACCAGGTTACACTCGTAATAATCCGTTGGAGTTTGATGGCTACTCTTCTGATGAAGGTTCTCAGGATGATGTTGAACGCTCAGAAGTTGACACTGATTGAGCTGTCTGGCAATTGGTGTCTGTTGTGTACTAGTTGGGTGGTTGTGCGCTATGTTTGTAATATTTGTCTGTGTTGTGGTTGGTAATGTACTCTGTTAGGTTGTAATGTACTATGAAGGTTGGTAATGTACTATGGAGGATTGTGATGTAATAATAAAGTTGTTATGAAACGTTTTCAACGTGACAGTATAATACTATATCAACGCATGTGTCACGATCATTGCATTTACTTATCATCGCAACTATCGTGCCTTTATAGACACGATAACGGTGTGTGACCGCGCCACCATCGTCTATGTAGGCACGATCGTAGTATGCGATCGTGCCACCATCGTGCCTTTATAGACACAATAATAAAGTGTGTGACCGTGCCACGATCGTGTCTATGTAGGCACGATCGTAGTATGCGATCGCGTGCCACCATCGTGCCATTTGATGATCAACTTAACAAAATACCGTAACAAATGTGCCACCTTAAAACAAGCATTTCCGACAAAGAATCACACCAATTAAAAATACATGCATTTCCAACAAAGTTCTTTAACTTATCCAATACATAACAAACAAATAATTCTAACCTAAGTTTATAGTCTCCGTACTACGGACAACGGGATCTGCTTTCCTACACTTCCACTATACAATTCAAGTTGTTTAGTATACAAATTCTTCCAATTTGTCGCACATTCATGGCGATAATTATTCCATGTTGCGACCACGGAGGCAATGGGTGACCGCCACTCAAGAAAACCTACAAATGAAAATGAAAAAAAAAAAAAAAATGGTTATTGTAGTTGAGACGAGACAAATTACTCAATTTTTTAGTTACCTCTATAAAATGGTTATTGTTCACAAATCCAACACAAATTAGCTTCGAGCAATTGGCGCTTCTCGCTCGTAATGGTAGATATGTGAGGGACATTCACGATCCAAACACACAAACGCAACATTGTAAGCCGACGCAACCAAGTGACCCATCTCGGTAAACAAAACCAATGTTTCTTATGCTTTGCCTCGTTATAGTAGTTGAGACGAGACAATATTTTGTCAACACTACCATGTTTGACGAATACATGATTGTACAACCCTTGGTTTTCGTTCAACTCATGACATAGGTCTCTCGAACCCGACCCCATGAATCTTCACCGTATCCAAGTAGTCTCGCACAAGACGGAAACCACAATGACCATCGCTCACAACATCCTTAGTACCAATAATATGTTTATGTAAACGAGTTGGAAGTTGCTCCATAAAACCACTAATGGTCACTTTCTCGGTCCTTTTGACGCACAACCTATTGAAACACAACATGATGAACAATGGGGACATTATCAACAAATATGTCATGTGTACATGCACAAATAAAAGACACGATATTTACCGGTAGCTTTTGATCGGCATCGGAGAGAACATATGTTGATTCGATGGACCAACATTAAAGATTACTTCTTCACATGGTGAACAACTATCTTTAATAGACTCGACATATTCGAACTTACTCGGGTCACGTTTGGTTGATTTGGATTGTTTAACCTTTACGGACTTAGACGACCACGCAGCGGCTCGTACTTCGTGCTCAATTAGTGAGGTTGTTCTTGGATTCGTAATCTCCGTAATTCTTTTCAAAATTAATAACCCTCTCGATTCGGGTGCTTGTTCAAATTTGGTGAAAAGATCACCAAAACATCGAGTCCATCGAGACCCATTTCGGGCCCAACTCCAGCCTTCGTCTTTGCTAGTCGGTAATATATCTAATTTTCGCAAAATGAAGCCACTTGATCAAGTGGAATCGATTATCCAAACTCACATATTCAGAAAGTTCATGAGCACATGGAGTCCGCACGCTCTTTCTCAATACACAACCACACAACAAAGGGTCTACGCTACCCTCGCCTACACGATGCATTTCAAGATAGATCAAATTCAATGCATGTATAGACACCATACTCGTAGTGACATAAATACAATCGATTTGTATTTATGTAAGACTACATTTCGCTTCTTCTCAAAAGAAGAGCAGATCAGATTGTGTGATGTCCGAGCGAGGTGTGAATCATTTCCCAACATGTCTCGAAATTACCCCGACTAGACGCAGTCGCTTTTCAATGCCGCATGGTGACTCTCCGCCCTATAATGATTTTTCAAACAATATTATATTAATTTTTAGGATTGTATATGATATAACATAAACGCAATGATGAGCACAATAAAGTAAATTACCTATTTGTTGTGGTGTTGTCGAAATGCATGACATTATTCGGCCCAAGCGGACACAAATCTTTCTTTATACGGCCCCATCCATTGCTCCATTACATATTGTACGGCGGGGTCGGATATTCACAAAATTCTGATCGCAATCTCCTAATTAAGTCATAAAATGATTGCTCGGGACCGCGATGACCAATAAATTACAATAGAGGTTAAAAGATTCCCACTTCTCTTTTTGTGGCCAATATTTTTTTTGCGAGTTTGCCAAAATGTTCCTACTAATGTGCCACCGACAGAGAAAATGTCTCAAGTGGGAAATGTCGTCTCTATTGCATTCATTAGAGCTAATTCTCTATCATTAATAATCACATTTGGCGGGGAAGATGGGTCCATCAATGATTTTAAGATCGAGCAAGCCCATATGTAATTATCTTCCCGCCGTATCTATATAAGCAAATCGCAATACAAAATGTCATATGTGTCGATGTCACACCAACAATCTCCAACAAAGGTAACTTGTACCTATTAGTTTTGTATGTGCAATCCATAAAAATGACACTCGGAAAAGACGCAACAACTCAACGCTTGTAGGGTGAGCAAAGAATATATCCTTCACGGTGTTACTGCCTCGCAACGCCTATGATGATAGAAATATCCATGCTCCTTCAATTTATGCATAAGTTGTTGCATTTGAGATCGACCATCACGCTCGACAACTCTATTCTTCATACGGGCATTGTAGATAATCCGTATGGTGGACTTATTATCTTGAAACTTATTTTGTAGACCAAACAAAATGTCCTTCGGCCGAGTATTGCCATGTGACATATCCAACACATATTCTTCCTCACTTTTTGATAATCGACCGGCATAAGAGTGACCCTCCAAATATTGTGCAATTGGATGATTATGCACACCACATTCAACATTTAGTGACCATTCTCCTTCAATTGTTACTTGCCGACCCCTCAAACGAAATGGGCAACCACATTTCTTAGTTCCAGATTCTCTCTTAGAGACTTTTTTTCAAATTTCTTAGCATCATTTTGTTCGACATCTCTAGTCTTTTTTGAATCACGGTAATGCCCACTACGTTCACAAGACAAAAATATACGAGGTCTTTTCTTTCCTTCGACCACCGTCCGACCTACTTATTACAATTACCATGTTGTGCTCATGTCCTCTCTCACGCACCCAATCAAATAATTTATCCCGAGAAACAAATAACTCATGCGTCGTGAATACATGTGTGTAATCGGAAACAACACCAAGCTCTTCAACATTCTCATCATTCTTCGGGAGGACAAACAACACTATTTTCCGTAGCAACGACGAGGCCATACCCTATTAAAACAAAATCAACAAGACCAAAAAACAAATGTCAAAATGGCATGATCATGACCATGATCGTTCCACCTTTGATCGTGTCACATGGCAATATGGCACGATCATTGAACATGTGATCGCGCCATATTGCCACGCGGGCACGATCGACGCGTGATGATCGTGCCATGTCCGTTGATCGTGCCAATCGGGCGGAAAATAATGGTGCAATGTAAATATCGAACGACAAAAGTGGATAAATTACATAATTTTGAGTGATAACAAGAAGATACTTACAATATTTGGAGGAATCAAATCTTTGTTGTCCATTTAAGTTGTTGTGTTGGTGTCGAAAAACTAGGGTTTATGAGAACAAGGTTTAAGTTTTTCTCAAGAAAGAAGAATAAGAAGAAGAAGAATGAAGAATGTGAAGGATGTGGGTGGGTGTGTTTTAGTAGATTTAATTGAAATGAATGTTGTGGGTGTATTTAGAGATTGGGGGTGTATTTAGAACTGGCTTTTTAGTAAGGGTATTATAGTCTTTTGACTTAATGACATTTTGAAATTTTAGAAAGTGGGTGTCTTCATCAAATTTGGGGGGTGCAATAGCAATAGCGCCGCCCAACAAAAACTCGAACCTCATACAATCTTTTATCAAATTAAACTTAAATATTAGTGATGATGTATTGAATGATAATAGATACTTTGAAAGGGTCAAGTGTGGACTTTTTTCATTGGCACGGCTAATGATGATGGTAAGATTTAATTTCTAACTATCTATTTATTTTTTTAAATAAGTTATCTTGTATGATGGACAAGCCACGTCTTGCTAATGGCGCGTGGTAGTGACTAGTGAATTTATTATTTTTTTACTAATTTCGTATTTAATTGAAATATTTTTTTAATTTAATATTATTAAATTAAATTATAAAATTCTATATAAAAATTGATGTCTAACAAAGAGAAGTATGGGAGTTTATTGAACCAAACTTCGATTTCTTCGACTTTCTCGAATCAAATTAATCGAATAGGTATTTCAAACACCAATTGCAAAAGTGATCCTAATTTGACTAAATTTGAATCAAATTTCATAAAATTGGATTTTTTGATTTTTGAATGAAATTTGAGTGAATCCACAAATCCAAATCTATTGATAAACCAGGCAAAGTTTGGATTCAGACCCATATTTTCGGATATAGAATGCATATTTCCAAGAAAATCCCAGTTTTTAACAAAATTGTCCTATAGGCTATAATTAAACAAAAACATGAGCAAACTAAATAAATTATCAAAACCATTTTGTTACTTTAACTATATTAAAAAAATTAAAAACAGGAAACTTCTAAGACCGAAATCTCTAAAAATTTAAGTTTAAATACATCAAAAGACATTACTAAAAAAATCATTAATTTTAAATGAGATTGAAGTGTGAAACTAGCCATTTGATGGAGTCAAACTGCGAATAAATGTGTAAATTGTTAGATTTAGAGAGATTTAAGGTAAATTTACTACTAATATAGTTATGGACATATTAATTTAATTAGATTTTTATACTCTGTCATTTTATATCTTATGTATTTAGGGGCGTTCATTTATGAATAGACGTTCAATACATTCACAAAGAAAGTAAAAAACTATTAATTGCATTTATTAATGGCCAAATAATTAAACAAACCTCATAATCTTAAATCAGACCAATTATGAAAACACCGGGGTCCTTTTGCAATTACACTAGAATATCAGGGGTGTTTAAAGCTTGCAGTAAATGGCTATTTACCCATCAGTAATTCCGGAAAGCCCACTCGCAATCCCACGCGTGCATCACACTCTCCCACCCAAAACATTTTCACTCCATCCTCATCATCACCACCCCGGACACCACTGACTCCAGTCTCCAAACCGTGCACTCACGTGGACCCACCTACTCTCTCTCTCATTTTCTCAACCCCAACTATACATACAACCCTTATGTATCTACATCCCATATACAGTTTTGATGTATGTATGAATATAATTTATGTTTTATGCACTAATTTTTAAAAGGGTGTAGATTCTTGAGACTTTTATTAACCCTTTTTGATTTCCAGAGCTTTGAAGCCTTAATAGAAAAGCAGCTTTTAAAACTAGTTGATTTTTCTCGACTACCCTATTGATTCATTTACCTTCCTTAACTTGTTATTGTCCTTTTCTCAGGTTTCTCACCCTTTTCCCCCGTTCTTTTATGCCTAAAGTCCTTAGCTTTCTGTAAAGTTATTTTTATTATTTTTCTTGACATTTCTGAATACCCATCTTTATCTTTTTACCTTAGAACTGAGAATTGTGCGTATACTGTTTATGTTCCTGATGGGGTCATGTTGGTTTCAAAGTTGAAAGTTGATTTTGGAATGAGGTAAGAATTTAGTATTTTACTGTAAGTGGGACTCTGAAATTTTCAACTTTCAGAATCTTGAAGCTTTCCTTTACAAGTTAACAGCTTTGACTTGAAAGTTGCTCATATATTTTTTTCCTTTTTTATTATATGGGCTTGAGTTGTTTGAATGTTTTTTTAGCTGAATAAATCGTGCTTGGACTGTTGATTTTTTCTGGGGTTTAAATCTTTGATTGAATTCATTTCAGATTTGAAGGCTTCCAAATCAGGCTATGGTGCAGAGATCTTATCATTGTTCCGTGGTGAAGAAATGTTTCTCTACTACACTCTTTTTGTTTATTCGCTGTAGTCTAAAATTGGGATTGTGACCATTTTTTTTTATTAGTTTCAAAAATTGTGTAATAGACCAATTTGTTCAGCTGTCCTGTATTATAAACACATCTTGTTTGGTTCTTGTTGAAAGTTCATGTGAATTTTAGCATATTAGAACTTAATTCTTTCTGAGAAACTTGGCTGTTGGTGTGAGGAAGATGGACAAAAATGAGGCAGAGAATTGGAGGGACATGGTGAGGAGAATGCTTCCTCCAGGGGCTCCGATTCCCGACGAGGATAATATGGATTATTCAATTGCACTAGAATACAATGGCCCTCCAGTTTTATATGATCTTCCCAGAATAGAGCCCCTTGAAATGAACACCGATGCAATTCCAATAGCCGAACCTGTTTCAGAATCCCGTAGATCAGTTACTCGTGATACGGCCCCTGTAATAGAACCAATCCCTTTGCCAAAATCTCGTATTTCAAGAATTACGACGAGCCCACCTAACCGAAGTCCTAGGTTGTCGGGAAGTTCAGAATCTGTGGTATCTGTTTTGCAGAACGATGATTTTTCTTCGCGTTCTGGTTCGGCCTCCTGGCTCAGTGCACAGTCAGCAGAGTAACGTACTTCCCGAGAGCCTCCCAATGAAGGAAGGAGAGCTACGGTGGTAAAATTTAATACTATCGATAGATCATCCGAAAGGAGAGCGGTAGATGCGGAGAAACAAGTTTTTCCTGAATTTGTTGGTGTTACGAAAGAAAAAAAGAAGAGGAAGAAAGCCAGAGTTTGTTATAGGTGTGGGAAAGGGAAGTGGGAAACGAAAGAGTCTTGTCTTGTTTGTGATGCGAAATATTGTAGCAATTGTGTGCTCAGAGCGATGGGTTCGATGCCAGAAGGACGTAAATGTGTTACTTGCATTGGAGAGCCGATCGATGAGTCAAAACGGTTCAAATTGGGAAAACATTCTAGGTTGTTGTCGCGATTACTTAGTCCTTTGGAAGTTAAACATATTATGAAGGCGGAAAAGGAATGTGCTGCAAATCAGCTTCGACCAGAGCAGCTGATTGTGAACGGGTATCCTTTGAAACCGGAGGAGATGGCGGAACTTTTGGATGCCCTTTACCTCCGAAGAAATTAAAGCCGGGCAGGTATTGGTATGACAAGGAATCAGGTCTTTGGGGAAAGGTAAAGTCTTTTTTGTTTTTAATATCTTATAGGCGTCTTATTTGCATTATGAATTTTTTCGGGGAAAGTAAATATGCTCATACTGTTTGTGTGGATTCAATTTGACAGGAGGGAGAAAAACCTGATAGCATTATCAGTTCAAACTTGAATTTCACGGAAAACTCAGTCCTCATGCGAGTAATGGGAATACCGAGGTATACATGAATGGTCGAGAAATCACAAAACTCGAGCTGAGAGTACTGAAGGTTGGTTCTTGTTTCATGATGTGATTTTAAGTGTAAATGTAGGGGTTACTTTATATGTTTGGATGTGTTTATTGTGCTCGTTTATGCCATAATATTACAGATAAAGTCTGGAGAAATGGGATGTTTATAGCTAATGCAATGTTGTAGCTCTTTGTTGAAGCTTCTGTTATACTGTTATTTAATGTTGTTGAGGATGCTTTTTCTTGGAAATAAAGTCGGTTAAAGCTTGTGGCATTAATGTGCCAGATTGGTTTGAGATTCTTTAAACTTTCAGCATCGAGCTGTCATGGCTCAAATAATTTGTTTGCTTCCTTTACCAGAACCTGTCTGATTGCTTCCTTTTTTTGTAGTCGGTCGATACCTTTCTAAGTACTCCCTAGTCCCTACTTCCCACTAAGATAACCTGATTTCCTTAATTCGTCCGTCCCAAAATATAGACTTGTTTCCTTATTGAGAGTATTAATGGCACAAAAATAGACTAAATTACCCCTATATAATTCACTTTGTTTTTAACAAATTTCAAATCTTTTTTTTAATTTTTCAAAAGCAGGTTCAAATGCATTCATGATAATGAATTTTGCCATAATGGATGCTTGAGATTAACAGTGATATAAATACTTATTTTCAATTTTCCCATTTAATGCTAGGGCAAAGTAGGAAGAATATGGAAAAAGATTATAATCCAAATTATATTTATTATGTTTTCTTAATCTGTGTGAATTATTCTCCAGGCCTATCTTAGTTGTACGGAGGGAGTAATTAGTTGTTAAACTAGAAAATATAATACTCGAACCTTTGAAGTCCCGCAGAATAGGTGATACGGACACAGTGATATTTATAAGATTTCCATATTGAAAAGGTGCTTAAAGTAACTGCTGTTATCAATTTCAAAAAAAAAAAAAAGTAATTTATAGAAGGATTGTTTTTAAATGTAGACCAAACAACTCTATTTACTCCCTTCAGTTGAGATTCTGTTATGTGGCAATAGTAATATTAATTAAGAAACTTTTCTCGAGTAGTATTTTCGGTTTGCAATGCTTATCCGTTTATTGTAATTGTAATATTGTAAAAGTTTGAAACTATTATTGATAATATTCAGATTTCGAGCATTAGCGAGCTTTAGTTATTGAGTCAAAATAAGTTATCAGTCCATCTCTTGGGTAAGCTATTGTGTGCATGTCCATGTTTCTCGTTTTTAAGAAAACTCAGCATTTTTTTTGTACATGTAGATTTCACAAAAGTACCAATTGAATGACATTAGCACACTCCGCATTAATTATGGGTTAAATTTATTAACCGTACTCAAGCTAATATCATAAGCTTTTTGTTGTTTCAATTAAATATTTACTAGTGTGGAATTATATATGCAAACTTTTGATAGTCGTGCTGTTTATACTACTGGGATGGATGGCTCGTATTGATTCACATTTTATTTGGCCTGTGTCAAGTTTAGGCCTAATAAGCTGTCTATGTCAGCAAGTAACATTCATTTCCATGTTCGTCCGAAATACGTATTGAGTCGTCACTGTTTCTTTTAGATTTAAAATGTTTACTTAGTGAGCCTTTAACTTTATGGTTCACCTAATTAAATTAAACTTATGTGTCATATATACTATTTTGTGTGTGATTCAGCTTGCAAACGTACAATGCCCTCGTGATACCCACTTTTGGGTGTATGATGATGGTCGTTATGAGGAGGAAGGCCAAAATAATATCAGAGGAAATATCTGGGAAAAGGTATGTCTCAAGAATACTTATGGGATAATGCATTTTAAGTTTCAACTATATAACATTTTCAGGGAATCCTTTTAACAATACTTTGAATTTAATTATAGGCATCAACCCGATTTGTCTGCTCCCTGTTCTCTTTGCCTGTACCTCAAGGTCAGCCTCATGGACATAGGGATGAGGCTAGCAGCTATACGACCGTACCAAATTATCTAGAGCAGAAAAAGACTCAGAAGCTTCTTCTTATTGGACTTCAAGGCTCTGGTACCAGCACTATTTTCAAGCAGGTAATCTTGATCAAGTTGCCAAAAAGGATGTTTAGATAGCTATTTTAATATATCCAATAATGTCAAGACTCCTGGTATTACATTAGTCAAAAAATTCAGAAACTGAAAGCTATCTTTCGATCAAGAAGTTGCTAAAGTTATGTTTTATTTATAGAGAATTTTGGAGGATTTTTAAAGATTGAAGATCATTATGTTATCAAAGATTCAATACACATCTGCAGTTTCTATTTCTTCTCTTTGTCTGTTGACGAGCTTGTACTTCTGTTATATCTTGCTTTTGATTTTTGTACCACTCAATAATCTGATGTTTCTTAACATATGATGTACTGAAGTGTTAGATCAGCACCGGAGCACATTTACCATAATAATTTGATATGTATACAGAATTCAGGAAGGTGTAAACACCGCTTTTCTAATTATCTTTTAATTCATAAATAATGCCAACTCCATCTACTTGAAATAAGTAAATGATGACTTAATAGGTTCTATGAGTAATAGAGTGAAAATGTGTTCCATTCCTAGTTTGGAGGTTGTTCATAGTTGATGTTGCAGATATCATGTTAGAAATGTTGCGAAATCCTCAACATGTTCTATACGGCACCTAATTATGCCTACAACTTTTCCAAAGGATGTACTTCTGGTGACTTTTGATGGGGTTAGTTGACCACACTGGGTCTGGATTAGCTAATCATTATTTCTATGTCGTAATATGATTGCTTTCTATGGTTCACGTCCAAACGACTCCCTTTCTGCACATATTATGATTGTTTATTCTATTCTTTATACCTAATCAGCTTCTTTGTTGCCTCACTGAACAGGCCAAGTTTTTGTATGGGAGCAAGTTTGCCCCCGAGGAACTGCAGGATATCAAACTCATGATTCAGAGCAACATGTACAAGTATCTCAGCATTCTGCTTGATGGTCGAGAACGCTTCGAGGAGGAAGCTTTATCAGAGAGCAAAAGGCGAGGTTCTGATGAAGAAGTCTCTGAAGCAGGTATGAAGCAAAGGACTCTGCAAAATTATATGTTGATATAATTAAGATTTCCTCATCAATAGGTTTTTGATAAATTGTGAAACTGTATTTTGTTATTTTTGTCCTGTAACATCAAAAGTGACAGGAAAGATATGAATTCTTTGAAGGCAATTGCATTCGGAGTTGTGAATATCTTATTGCATGTTTTTTTTTTTTTTCCCCGTTGGGGTGTCATACGATATTATTTTATTTTATTTTTCTTTTGGCTCATTGCTCAGCCACAAATTATGGAGTCGTTTCCTACTTTGTTTTGTCTTTATCTAATCATCTTTCTTGAACTTATCCAGAATAAGTGTTAAAGTACTGTTTTCAAGAGTAATAACTGGTAAACATGGAATTGGTGTAGCTGCAAAATTTATCTAGCTCACATTTTATATTTAATATTAGCCATGGATCTTAGGTGGAAACATAACTTCACAGGAGAAAGTGTTTTGCAAGGGAATCCAGAATTTGTGGGCGTTATGACAATATTGGCAACGATATAATTTTAGCATTAACAAGAAAAATGAGCATTCCTTATTATAATCTTTTAAACTAGCACAACTTTACCTGCTTTTGTTACGGAAGTTTTTCTCGTGCAAACCAGACCACCTGTAAATGAATATAACTAATTTGAGTTTACGGTTCTGTAACTAATGATGAATATTGTAGTCAAAAGATCATTTCTGGTGCTTTAGCTTCACATCGTGATTGAGTTTGAAATTTATGCAGGGGAAGGCATGGACTCCAATGATAATAACCAATGTATTTATTCCCTTAATCCAAGATTGAAGCATTTTTCCGACTGGCTCCTTGACATCATAGCCACTGGAGATTTGGATGCATTTTTTCCTGCGGCAACACGTGAATATGCCCCTCTTGTTGAAGAAGTGTGGCGAGATCCTGCTATTCAGGAGACGTACCGGAGAAAGAGTGAACTTCACTTTCTACCAGATGTGGCAGAGTATTTCTTGAGCAGGGTATATTTTATCACTTTATAACTTTCAGGTGCCATTAAATGTTTGGGATAATTACAAAACTACCCCTGAGGTTTTGTGTTAATTACAAATAATCCACAGGTTTTTGAAAATTACACAAAAAACCCGTAAGGTTTGATTCGGTATTACACTTTACCCCCTTCATAAGCAAAAACATTTCAACCACCTCGGTTACGTTTGTAAAAATATTGCAATGACTCCCTTACATTTCATGCATAATCAAACGTCAAGTTTTTTTTTTTTTTTTTTGTAACTTTCCAAACATCTTTGGTTTTTTATTTTGTAATTCACCCAAACCTCAGTGGTAGTTTTTGTAATTATCCCTAAATGCTTTAGTAGAATTGGTGCTTATCTTAGTGATATTTCTTGCTAAATTTTTGGATCCTTTTATCGCTTGTCTCTTTGACGATTTTGGTTCAATAAACTTCTGGTAATATCAAGCCTATTTTTATGAGATAAATGAAATCTCCGGGGGCCTTGCATTAGAGTCTACCTGATATTTTTCCTCAAGTTTTGCACATATGAGCTATCAACTCAAAGGCTGAGGGCTCATTTGGACCTACTGAAATAACAAAACTCAAAATAGTATTGGTTTTTGTGAAAACTATAAATGCATCTTCGAGTGTTATTGTTTTTGATTGCATTCACCTCATGCTGAAATTGTATTATACAACGACAACAAATTAAGCCTTAGTCCCACTATGTGGGGTCGGCATGCTGAAATTGTATTATATTAAGAAAAATATAGATTATTATATTATTTATATTGTTGGTGGAGGGACCATGTTGAAATATTTAAATGTAAGAAGGTGATGTGTAATGATAAGAATGGTGTGGGACCTACATATTTTGAATTAGGTGTAATGATTACGTACTGCGTTTTCAAAATTTTGAAAATTATAGATGTGAGAGTTTCTAGTACATGTATAACTGGTATATCACATGAGTTTTGTTGATGTTCTTTAGGCGAAATATATAGCAATTTGCATGATATGTCATACAGATTTGCTTCGAGTGTTTGTATAGATTGTAGGTCAACCACTTTTTACAATTAGCTCTGTCTGGACAGTTAATATATCTTTTGTATTATCCTCGTATATTCAGTTTCTGGTCGTCTTGAAAGCTTAAATTGGATTTACATCCGAATCCTTTTTTGGCCCCACAGGCAGTTGAAATATCGAGCAATGAGTATGAACCTTCAGACCGTGATATACTGTATGCTGAAGGGGTGACTCAAGGTAATGGCTTGGCTTTTATGGAATTTTCCATGGATGATCGAAGCCCAATGTCTGAAACCTACACAGAGAATCTGGAAGCCGGGCCTCCGCCTGTGACCAAGTAAGTGTTTCTTATCTTGACATTATTGTTAGGGATAATTACATAAACACCCCTGACGTTTGGGATAACTACAAAAAATTCATATATGTTTCAAAATTACCAAAAAAGAAAAAACTGACATTTGATTCTGCCTTAAATATGTAAGGGGATAAATGTAATATTTTTGCAAATGTAAATAGGGTGTTTGAAATGTTTTTGCTTATGAAGGGTGTAGAGTTGTAGTACAAAATCAAATCTCAAGGGTTATTTTGTAATTTTCAAGAACCTCGGTTTTCTTTTTTGTTTTTTGTAATTATCCCGAAACTGTTTGCTACGTTTTGCATCTCTCAAAACCACTTCCGCATTTCATTTCATATTTTACGCGATATTTTGTGTATCAGGTACCAACTAATTAGAGTAAACGCGAAAGGAATGAACGAAGGATGCAAGTGGGTCGAAATGTTCGAGGACGTTCGCGCGGTCGTTTTCTGCGTCGCCCTGAGCGACTACGATCAGGTATGGATATCCCCAGATAGCTCCGGTAGTGGCGCACTCCTTCAAAACAAGATGATTCAGAGCAAAGATCTCTTCGAGACGATGATTAGACACCCTTGTTTCAAAGACACCCCATTCGTGTTAATTTTAAACAAATACGATCTGTTCGAAGAGAAGATCAACCGAGTCCCTCTAGGCACGTGCGAATGGTTCACCGATTTTAGCCCCGTCCGGCCCCACCACAACAACCAATCCTTAGCGCACCAAGCTTACTTCTACATAGCCATGAAGTTCAAGGACTTATATGCTTCACTCACGAGCCGAAAGCTCTTCGTTTGGCAAACGAGAGCACGAGACCGGCCCACGGTCGACGAGGCGTTTAAGTATATACGGGAAGTCGTGAGATGGGACGATGAGAAGGAAGAGAATTATTTTGGTGGCGGTGCGGAGGATTCTTTTTACAGCACAACGGATGTGAGCTCCTCGCCGTTTATCCGGCAAGAGTAAGAAACTGTAATTTCTCGAGATTTGGATTTAATTCTTGAGAAATGCGATTAGGGTTGTGTACATAGGTGGAGGAGAAAGAAGAGACGAAATAAATGATTTTTTTTTTTTGAAATTTTACATTATTTTTGCCCAACGTTGGAGCTCATGTTATGAATGGTGGTCTTTTTAGTGCATGACACTGCTGAGAGATGAACTTTTGATTGTGACGATATGATATTTATGTAAGAATTTTGGCCACCAGCATGTGTATTCTACTGTGTTCTGTGTAAGTTTTGCCATTTTTGAAATTCGAGTAGAAGATTTGTTTGAACTGTAAAATATGGCTAGTGATGTAAAAGTCGGGCTAGACGCCCCTGGGTCTTTGCATCCAAATCAGTGGATAATCGCTACCATGCTGTTCGGTCAGAAATCGGTACATCATTTTTTCCTTTTTTTTTGTTTTGTTCGTTTTGGTCATATTTTTTATTTCTTACGTGATATAATTTCTTTGATTCCCTTATTTCTCAGACCGTCTCACCGATTTAAGTTAATGAGATGGGTCCAACCCATTTTACAAATCAAATTAAGTTAGATTCAATTTCAAATTGGTTACCTAATATGGGTCAATTTGAATCAGTTTCACGAAATTAAAATCGTAAGACCGCCTCATGACTTTTTGTCCTAGAAAATTTGGTTTCTCGATAAATGATTTTTCAAAAAAGTACATTTTGTTATAAATAATTAGAAATTAATAATGCAAAATAAGCCTTAAGAAGAAGAATAAGATAAAATGAAGAAGATGTGTATTTCTTATGATTACGACACCTATTTATAATAGGTTATATGTCATTATCAAAGTACTATGCAAGTATTGTGCATCTTTATAATTTTCAACCAAAACGTCGTTTTCAATCAAAATGTCGTCGTTGGATACTATGCAGGCACTGTGCAAGTTTGTTTTTTCTCGGCCGTCTTTCACTGTGTATGATATGTCCATCTATTTTTCATCACACTCTTTCTTGGATGTATCATAATTGGATGAGTATGCCTCATTAAAAACAAGCCGAAAAAATTATGTGGGAAAAAATCGGACATAAGGGAAAAGGAGTACATTCTCAAATCCGGACTTTGTGCATAAGGTGCCTCGTTAAAAACCTTAAGCTGGAAAAAACCCAATGAGATAAAAATCATACAAAAAGGAAAAAGAGTACATCGCGCAGTATATTCGTTCCCCCTGAAATGAAGAATAATTGCATAACTGATTCATTAATCTTGCTTTGTATGGACTCTTCTCATTCCAATGCCGTAAACCAGTTTCTCGAATGTAAACGTCGACAAGGATATTGTAAATAAATCAGCAAGATTATGGCAAGAGCGAATCTGTTGAATATCCACCTCTCCATTTTTCTGGAGTTCATGTGTATGGAAAAACTTTGGTAAAATATGCTTGGTTCTATCACCTTTATGTAACCCTCTTTTACTTGAGCTATACACGCAGTATTATCCTCATAAATAATAGTAGCAGTATCTGTAACCGGCTTCAATTGACAACTATTTCGAATATGAGATATAGCAGATCTTAACCAAACACATTCCTTTCCAGCTTCATGAAGAGCAATTATCTCAGAGTGATTAGAAGAAGTATTCACTAATATTTGTTTGGTAGATCGCCATGCCATGATATAGTTGTACCATTATAGCAAAATACATAACTAGATTGTGATCGAGCTTTGTGCAGATCTGATCTATATCCCGCATCAGCATAACCAATTAATTTAGAGTTAGTGGATTCCATTGAGTAGAATAATCCCAAATCTATAGTACCACTGAGGTATCGAAAAATATGTTTAATTCCAGTGTCTTCTAGTTGGTTCAGAATTGTATCGCGCAAGTAGATTGACAGCAAAAGCGATATTTGGTCTGGTGCATTGTGCTAAATACATTAATGCTCCAATATCATTGAGATAAGGTACTTTAGGACATAAAATCTCTTCACTGGACTCCTTTGGTCGAATGGATCTTTATTTGGATCTAAACTTCGTACGATCATAGGGGTACTCAAGGAATGAGTATTGTCCATATTAAACCGTTTGAGCAATCTTTTTGTATAAGCAGATTGGTGGACAAGAATTCCATTATCTTTATAATCTAGCTCAAGACCAAGGCAGAGTTTGGTTTTCCTAAGATCTTTAACTTCAAACTCTTTATTTAGATATTCAAGAAGCATTAGATAACTCTTTAGAGTGCTAATCAAATTCATCTCATCGACATATACATCTATGATAGCAAATCCAGTATCTACCCTTTTAATAAAAACGCATGGACAAATATGATTATTTTTGTAACCTTCCCTAGAAAGGTATTCATTCAGCCTATGATACCACATGCGACCAGATTGCTTTAATCCATACGACGATCTTTGCAGTTTGATCGAGTATATCTCACGAGGAGTGTCTGACTTTGGCATTTTATATCCATCAAAGATTTTTATATAAATATCAGAATCCAGTCAACCATATAGATATGTCGTTACTATGTCCATTAGACGCATATCCAAACTTTCATGTACATCCATACTAATGAGAAAACGGAACGTGATATCCATCAAGTGAATATGTCTCATCATAATATATCTCAGGTCTCTGAGAGAATCCTTGAGCTATGAGTCAGGCTTTATATCTCACGACCTCGTTTTTCTCATTTCTTTTTCAAACAAATACCCATTTGTATCATATAGGCTTTACATTAATTATCTGGAGTTTGAGTAATTTTCTCAAATACATTTCGTTTTTCCAAGGAAGCTAACTCAAATTTTATTGCTTCTTCCTACTTAGACCAATCAGCTTTGACGACATTCTATTATAGAATGTGGTTCACTATCATAATCATCATCAATAATTTCTTGAAAGCGTGAGAATGCAAATTTGTCATCAATGATTATTTCATTTCGATCTCGCACCTCATTCTGAGATCTCAAGGGTTCTCGGTGCTATCAGAATTTTTAATCTGAATATTTTCTGGGATATTAGGCTAAAGATTCATCTTGAGCTTGCTCATTAGTATCAATTTTTCCTTTTCCTTTTTTCGAGAAACACTATCTTTTGAGGCAATAGGTCTACTACATTTTTGTCGTGGAATGTATGCATATGATAAAAAAAGAGGACATAATCGATAAGTGTTGATGCATGTAATACTGCATGACCACATGTTATACTAGTGAGTTTTGATCTCATTATAATGTACAAGCAATGACCTGAACTCATTTAATCAGGGATTATGCCATCCCATTCTGAGTATGCACGTGCGCTACTGGATGTTCAACGTTAATTCCCAGTGCTGCGCAATATTCATCAAAACTTTTTGATGTAAATTCTTTGACATTATCCATTCTTATATTCTTTATAGGATTGTCAGGGAAATATGCTCGAATTTTAATAATTTGCGTTAATAATCGAGAAAATACAACATTTCTAGTAGAAATAAGCATGCGTGTGACCATCTGTATGATGCATCTATTTAGACCATAAAATATCTAAATGGTCCACTTGTTGGATGTATTGGTCCACAATTATCACCATGAATACGCTGTAAAAATGATGGTGATTAATGACCAACATTTTCCATTGAAGGTTTAATAATGAGTTTTCCTTGTGAATACGATTCTCAGAACTAATCTTTGGATATCAATATTTTTGTGCCTTTCAATGGATGTCCATTAGTATGTTCAACAATCCTACGCATCATGTAGTTCTTGGGTGTCCTAGGCAATCATGCCATAACCCAAATAGTCTTTCTTCTCGATGTTTCTCATATACACCTAATATAACATTATTGAATTAATATTATATAATTATCTTTATGAAAAATTATATCATTGTGCATCAGTTAAATAATAGCATTATGGGACAACAAAATTCAAATATAAAAGATTATATTCAACAACATAGACATACATAATTATCTAACTATTATATGTTAAAAATAATTGTCCATGCTAACAAAGAAAAAACCATGAAGATAAGAAGATTAATCATAAGCCAAAAGTGCTCTAGCGGATATTCTCCAACAAAAAGTAGGATAATGTTAAAAAGACAATGTAATGAGATACGCTATAATTAAGTTAACTATTTTCTTGAAATGAATTAATGTGAAGTTTTACAAAGATGCGAGAATATGTGTGAATTTATTTGAATGAAATATTGGTATATTTATATAATAAAAACCACTGTTCATAGTCGTTAACTAGCCGTTGGGGGGAGAAAAAATTTGAATGTGAAAACTATAAATGATTTATTAGAATTATAATAATATTTTGTGATTGAAATAATAAACATAATATAATAATATCATTCATATAAAAGGTTAAACCTGAAAATATATCTTCGCGTGAAAATACATATAAGCATAATAAAAACATTCTCACTTTACAATACCAACAGAATTACATGAAATCTTTTAGAAACTAATTTAAAGCATAGATATCAATGCTTATATATTTTCGTCCCCAATCAAGTGATCAGTCATTCCTTTTGGATGCTCAAAGAAATCAACAACATCCAAATGTGTAATATCCACATTTACATCATCAAAATTATCATTTTCAGGATGACCAGAAGTGAAATTTACTTCAACTTTTGTATCTTTCTTATGAAGTGATGCTTGATAAAGCTCCACTAAATGTTTGGTCGTACGACAAGTATGTGACCAATGACCTTTTTATTCCGCATTGGTAACACTTCTCTCCATCATTCTCTGGATTTATCACTTTATATTTTCCTTTCTTATCATTTCTGTTTCCACTTCAGATGGTTACTTGTATTTTCGTGATTTGAATTATTCTGACTGCTACGATTATATGAAGTAAATCTTCCACGACCACGACCTCTAAAATTATTAAAATTTTGAGCTCTAGTCGCATTCACTTCAGGGAATGGAGTAGAACTAGTAGGCTGGGATTCATGATATTTTTATCGGTAATTCATTATTTTGTTCGGCCACAAGAAGGCACAAAATCAAGTCAGAATACTTTGTGAAACCTTTTTCTCGGTATTGCTGCAGGAGCAAAACCCGAAGCATGAAAAGTAAAAAGTGTCTTTTCAATCATATCTCCATCCGTAATACTTTCTCCACGTAATTTCAATTTTGAAGAAATTTTAAATAACATAGAATTAAACTCATTTACGGATTTGAAATCTTGAAACCGCAATTTTATTCAATCATATCGGGCCTTTGGAAGTATATCCAACTTCAGATATATGGTCATGCCTTTCCTTCAAATTTTTCAAAGGATAGATGGATCTTTTACCGTAAGGTATTCAATTTTTAAATTTTCATCCAGATGATGATGGATAAAAATCATAGCCTTAGCTTTATCTTGTGCATATGCACTATTTTCTTTTTTTGATAGTATCACCCAAACCTTTAGCGTCTAGATGAATTTCAGCATCTAAAGCCCATGACATATAATTTTTTCCAGCAATATCAAGAGCAATGAAATCGAGTTTTGCGAGGTTAGTCATAATGAAATTTCAAATTAAGAAAATAATAAAACTTACCACTCACCAAAAACTTTAAAGATCGGCTAGAGACTCGTGCTGATAACGTGTTATAAATAATTAGAAATTAATACTCCAAAATAAGCCTTAAGAAGACGAATAAGATAAAATGAATAAAATGTGTATTTCTTATGAATCAAATTGTTAGATAAATATTTTTATCATGATTTTGATGATTATGTTCGATTTTGTTCAAATGAGTTTTTAAACCAAAACAATGTCCCTAAATGTTGTTTAAATACTTCCGATCGACTTAAAATGTTTTTACTATTTTTCGGAGTATTTTTTGGAGTTTATTTTCGATAAAAATTGGACAACACATTTGTTTCAGCTCGACTGGCCGCTATATAGGCAACCCGCACTCGAGTTGAGCCGAGAAAAGAAAATGAGGCATAAGAAAAAAAGCGGGGGAGACGGTCGACAGGTGGTCGACCGGTGAGGCGACGGTCGACCGACGGCGATTGCACTGAGGAGTTGGTTTTTTGTTCCGCACTCTCTCTGCTTTCGAAAATTCTTCAGTCCAACTGGGTCATAGCTAAGGCGCGAAGGTCACACACCCCCTCCGACCGGTCCCCCGTGTAAAAATTCGCAGAGAATTCAATTTCAATCTTATCTCTGTGCGACCGGTCGAACCCTATGTTTATCGCAAACTATCCGCTATGCGTTTTGCATGACCTTTTCCTTATTTTGTGGGATTGATTTCTAACAGCTATATTGATCATTTTAAATGGTTTCTTTTTAAAGAAATCACTCCCCAAGGAGGAGCCAATGTCTGGAAATGAAAGCTAAGTCCTCTCCTATAAATAGAGGCTTCATTCAAGCAACAAGATACAACACTCTACACAAGCAAAGAGCAATTGAGCAAACACTTTCATATATCTTGTTGTATTAGCCTAAGCACTTTCACTTGCACAAATTTGAGGTATAGACTTTCAATTCTTGATTACACTTGTACTCATATTGTTTCAATCATTATTGAGTTGTAATCTTGATTTTTGGTTATCATTCAACACAAGACATCCTTGTGAGTATTCTTGTGGTAAGAATACACTTGGGTGATCTAGGTGGTAGGTGTTTGAAGGTTGTGGTAATCTTCAAAGGTGTTGTAAGAGGGTTGTGGTAATCCTCAAGGTGGTGAAAGAGGGTTGTGGTAATCCTCAAGGTGTTGTATTAATTTTTGGTAAATTAATAAAAAAAAATTTCTTTTTGAAATCCATCCCGGATATACTGGGGTGGTAGTAGATTAGGCTCTAGATGGGTTGAACTACTATAAATCGACGTGTGCTATTTACTTTCCGCACTTTGTATTTCATCTTTGCTTGAGTCTTTCGAAAAACAGGGCAAAATCTGAAAAACCGGGATAATCTATTCACCCTCCCTCTAGATTATTGTAGCCACTTGGACTAACAAGTGGTATCAGAGCCAAACTCTTTGGCTAGCTCGTTCCGAGTAAAGAGGAAAGATCCATGGCTACAAATGATGCTCATCTCACCACCGGCGCCTCCACCAATAAGCCACCGCTATTTGACGCCAACAACTACGCATTTTGGAAAGACCGTATGGAGTGCTTCCTACAAGGGTGCGGGTTCGACATTTGGAATGTGGTCATTCAAGGAGTTGATCAACCAACAAAGAAATCAGAGGATGGCACCTTGGCTCCTAAACCTTTCAAGGAGTTTGATGAAAACGACAAAAAGGCATTCTCTCTAAACGGTAAGGCCTTAAATATTTTGCATTGTTCTCTTACTGCCACCGAGTACAATCGTATAAGAGGCATAAGGTCGGCACATGAGGTTTGGGAAAAATTGGAGACAATCTATGAAGGGACTAAGAAAGTCAAGCAAGCAAGAAAGACCATGCTTGTTAAAGACTTCGAAAACTTTAACATGTATGATGGCGAAAGCATCTCCAAGATGGTGGAAAGGCTTGACAATATTGTCAATCCTCTTGTAGCCCTCGGCAAAGTCATTTCCGAAGAAGACAATGTGACCAAGGTATTGAATGCTCTTCCCGGCTCATGGTCCGAAAAAGTAACGGCAATCACGGAGGCACAAAATCTTGAGACACTCAAGTTTGATGAGCTTATTGGAAATCTCCTCATCTATGAAGTCTATCTCAAGGAGAGAAAAAATTCCAAACCATCCATAAATCAATCGGGTATGCAAATTATTCCTAAATGTCTTGCTTCTTCTTCTAATAATGCATACTATGATAATGATGATGATGAGGAGGAGATGGCCGCACTTGTTCGAAAATTTGCAAAATTTGTGAATAAAAATAAAGCAAGAAAACCAAGAGATAATGCTTGCTTTAAATGCGGAAAACCCGGGCACTTCATTGCCGATTGCCCAAATCTCGATGAAGAGGAGCAAAAGAAAAAGAAGTCTTTCACAAAAAAGAAGGCTCTAAACGCGGAGGTCAAAACATGGGATGAACTACTCGAAACAACCGATGAGGAAGGAGAAACCGAACACGGTCTCATGGCCATAGACGATGAAAACAATGAGGTACACTCAAATTCTTCTACTTCCTCCTTAGTTGATGACTTGCAATGTGATTTTGATGAATTGCAAATTGAGTTTCAAAATTTAATTGTTAAATACAAAAATTTGAAAAAGGAGCATAAGGAGCTTAAGGTTGAAAAAGAAAATTTATTTACCTATTATGAATCTCTAGACAAAGCTCATGCTCTTACCCTTACTAGACTTCATTCTCTTGAAACCGAAAAGAAATCACTCACAAAAGATATTGAATGTTTGAAAAATGATGTGCATCGTTTCAACATAAGCACGGATAAGGTCACAAAAATTTTAGATGCACAAAGAGGTGAGCATTCCAAATTGGGACTTGGTTATAAGCCATTTCAAAGTGTTTTTAAGAAAAATAACAAAGGTCTGACTTTTGTACGTGCTAGTAATTATAATACTCCTACTTGTTTTTATTGTGGCAAAGTTGGACATTATGCTAATAATTGCAAATTGAGAAATAGCTCAAGACATGTTTGGAGACCCAAAGGTCTCAAGACTAACCCCCATGGACCCCAAAATTATAGGGTACCTAAAAGAAATTCTTTTGTAGGTGATAGGGGCTATAACAACAATGGAAGATTCAAAATGGCTCGTGGACAGCGGATGTTCACGCCATATGACCAGGAGGAGAGAACTTTTTACCAACATCAAGCTCCAAGAAGAGGGTATGGTCATGTTCGGCAATGGCAAAGGAAAAATTCTTGGAAATGGAGAAATTGGTAACTCTTCTTTCTCTCTTAGTAATGTTCTTTTAGTTGAAGGGCTTAAGTTTAATTTGATAAGTGTTAGCCAACTTTGTGATTCAAATTCTGATGTTTCCTTTAATAAATAAAAATGTCTTATACTTAAAAATGGTGAAATTATTTGTGAAGCAAATAGAAAAGGCAATCTTTACAAAATTTGTACAAGTGATTTGGTTAGTCAAAATGTTTCTTGTTTAGTCGCCAATAATGATTTAACTAGTCTATGGCATAGGCGACTTGGACATGTTGGATACAAGAATTTGAAAAATATTTACAAAAACCAACATGTGAAAGTACTACCCAAATTGAATTTTGAAAATCTTGGCTTATGTGACACTTGTCAAAAGAACAAATTAGTTAAGAGTAGTTTTAAGCCCAAAAATGAAATTTCCACAACCAAACCCCTGCAAATGCTTCACCTTGATTTGTATGGGGATATTGGTACGGCTAGTCTAAGTGGAAAACATTACACTTTTGTTATAGTCGATGATTTCTCGAGATATACTTGGGCTCTTTTTCTTACCAATAAAAGCGATGCCGTTAATGAGTTTGTTAAGTTGTGTAGACTTATTGAGAACGAAAAGGAAGACACTATCAAGTCTATTCGAAGCGATCGAGGTGGAGAATTTGACGGTGAATTTAGAGTATTTTGTGAAACCAAAGGATATGCTCATAATTTCTCGGCTCCAAGGACACCTCAACAAAATAGAGTAGCCGAAAGGAAAAATCGGACTTTACAAGAAATGAGTCGGTCCATGCTCAATGAATTTTCACTTCCAAAATATTTTTGGGCCGAAGCCGTAAGTACCGCTTGCTATGTCATTAATCGAGTTTATATTCGTCCTAAAATGAATAAAACTCCATATGAGCTTTGGAAAGGTAGAACTCCAAATATTAGTTATTTCAAGATATTTGGTTGTAAATGCTTCATTTTGAATACCAAAGATCAATTGGACAAACTTGATCCTAAGGCTGATGAAGGGATATTTATGGGATATTCAACAAAAAGCAAAGCATATCGGGTTTACAATAAGAATAATGA
The DNA here is from genome assembly GCA_016081115.2 of Rehmannia glutinosa. Classification (NCBI taxonomy): domain Eukaryota; kingdom Viridiplantae; phylum Streptophyta; class Magnoliopsida; order Lamiales; family Orobanchaceae; genus Rehmannia; species Rehmannia glutinosa. The sequence continues at coordinate 150,304 of JABTTQ020001606.1, forward strand.
AGTTGTTGAAGAATCCATCCATGTCAAATTTAATGAAGCTTCGGGAGTTGAAAGAATACCTAATGATGAAAGTGATGAAGAAGATATTATTGAACAAATTGTTCAAGTTGATGATCAACCGTCTACATCAAATGATCAACCGTCTACTTCAAATGGTCCTCAAGAAGATAGAGGTGATATCTCGGATCTTCCCGTTGCATTGAAATTTAAGGGAGATCACCCAAAAGATCTTATTATTGGTGATCCCCTTGACAAAGTGATGACCCGGAGAAAATTTTCCGAGAAAGCTCTTATTTCTCAAAAAAAGCCTAAAAATGCTAAAGAGGCCATTGAGGATGAGGATTGGTTCTTAGAAATGCAAAAAGAGTTAAATCAATTTGAAAGAAATGATGTATGGGAATTAGTACCTTGTCCTCCATCTTAAACGATTATTGGTACAAAATGGGTATTCCGAAACAAACTTGATGATCAAGGCAACATTGTTCGAAATAAGGCAAGGTTAGTAGCTCAAGGGTATTGTCAAGAAGAAGGTATTGACTATGATGAAACTTTTGCACCGTAGCACGGTTTAAAGCTATTCGTATTTTACTTGCCTATTCTTGTTTTAAAAATTTCAAACTTTACCAAATGGATGTTAAATCCACTTTCTTAAATGGTATTATTCAAGAAGAAGTCTATGTAAAACAACCTCCGGGGTTTGAAAATTTTTCTAGGCCTAATGATGTTTATAAACTTAAAAAGGCCTTGTATGGTTTAAAACAAGACCCGTGCATGGTATGATAGACTTAGTTCTTTTCTTTTACAAAATGGTTTTATAAGAGGTAAAGTTGATACAACTCTATTTGTTTTTGAAAAAGGGCAAGATTGTTTACTTGTGCAAATTTATGTTGATGATATTATCTTTGGTGCTACTAATGATTATTTGTGCAAGAAATTCTCTAAGTTGATGCAAGGAGAATTTGAAATGAGCATGATGGGAGAGCTCAACTTCTTTCTTGGACTCCAAATTAAGCAATGTCAAGAAGGTATTTACATTTCACAATCTAAGTATACAAAAGAACTTTTGAAAAAGTTCGACATTGAAGAAGGAAGAACCGTCTCTACTCCCATGGCAACAAATGTCAAAATTGACAAAGATGAGAAAGGCAAGTCCGTGTATGAATCAAAGAATCGATGTATGATTGGTAGTTTACTTTATTTAACCGCTAGTAGACCGACATTCTTCATGCCGTATGCCTATGTGCTCGTTTTCAGAGCAATTCCAAAGAATCTCATATGAGTGCCGTTAAAAGGATTTTTCGATATTTGAAAGGCATCATTCAATATGGTTTATTTTATCCAAAGAATGAAAATTTTTCTCTTAAAGGTTATAATGATTCGGATTATGCGGGAAATATTGATGATCGGAAAAGTACTTCAGGATCATGTCAATTTTTAGGCGATTGCCTAGTTTCTTGGTTTTCAAAGAAGCAAAACTGTGTTTCTCTTTCAACGGCCGAAGCCGAATATATTTCCGCCGCATTTTGTTGTACTCAACTTCTTTGGATGAAATAAACCTTAGCGAATTACAAATGCTCTTTTGAAAACGTACCTATCTTTTGTGATAATATATTCGTTATAAATATTGCTCAAAACCCGGTTCATCATAACCGTACTAAACATATTGAGATTCGACATCATTTTCTAAGGGATTGTGTTTCAAAACGTAAAATTGAGATATCGTTTGTACCATCTCAAGATCAATTAGCGGACATTTTCACAAAACCGCTATCTTCCGAGACTTTTGCATCAATACGAGCTCGGTTAGGCATAATTCATATTGAATGAAGCCTACGTTTGCATTTTGCACGTTTTTAAAACTTAGAGGCGAAAAATCGGATTTTTGGTTGAAAATTCGGATTTTGGAAAAACTGACAAAACAGTGGGATAAATAGGTTGAGGGCAACCGGTCGCCCTCAACCTCGACCGGTCGCCCTAAGCCATTTCTTGGATTAAAATGGTTCTGTCTTCAGCATTCACAACTTTAACATATTTTGGCCATTTTTCGTCCCCTTTGCCAAATTTCCACATATTTCATTCAAAAATGGTTTTCATGCATCTTTTTCACAACATGGACATTATATAGCATGATCATCATCATTATGGCTCATCTTTTCCGATCAAATGGTAAGAATTTCTCTTCTTTGCTCAATTGGGTTGAACCCTTGAGTTAATAACCTTATGGTATATTTCTTGATATTTTTTGCATATGATTTTGATGAGCTTATCTATTATGTTGAATTGTATAATGATTGAGGTAAATTGGTGACAAAATTTTTGGCTTGAAACATTTACAAGGGTTATATACAACCTCTTTTATTTTTCACGCACACAAAGTGTTCGATGAAATGTCGCAATGAAAATTTCAACTTTTACATGATTCTCTTGCTTCCAAAAGTCTCCAACATCTATTGAGATCATGTTTTGCCTAATAAAACAAGCGTATGAACTCTTCATGATACATTTCTCCCATTTTCCTTGGATTTGTACGCTTTAATTGCTCAACGGTTTATAAACCGTCCCCTTGGCGCACTTTGATATTATTGTATGGTGTTTTCACTATTCTAACATTCTTTTTGATGATTCCAAAGGGGGAGAAACAGGATATTGGCTCGTTAGCTCAAGAAAAGCTAATAAAAGCTCGCAATAAAAAGCTATGGCTTCTTAAAGCCAAGAATAACTAGTCCATGGATTGAATTTTGGACTCGAATGAAATTGATTATAAGTATTGTGACTGGGGGAGCTTCTTAGCTTATGATGTCTATAAGCATTTTATATAAGCTTGTTATAGCTTGTGCTTCTAACTTATAAAAATCGTTTGTTGATATGCTCATAGATAGGGGGGCTTTGTATGAAATACTTTTAACAGATAGTTCACTCGTAAAACCGGAAAACTGATTTGTTTTCAAAGTCGTCCTCGAGAAAATTGTTTTGGTTTGTAATCATCAAAAAAGGGGAGTTTGTTAGATAAATGTTTTTATCATGATTTTGATGATTATGTTTGATTTTGTTCAAATGAGTTTTTAAACCAAAACAATGTCCCTAAATGTTGTCTAAATACTTCTGATCGACTTAAAATGTTTTTACTATTTTTCGGAGTATTTTTTGGAGTTTATTTTCGATAAAAAATTGGACAACACATTTGTTTCACTCGACCGGTCGCCTATAGGGCAACCCGCACTGAGTTGGTGAGAAACGAGAAAATGAGGCGTAAGAAAAAAAGGGGCGGAGGCTGCCGTCGGCCGGGCGACTAATGCACAGGAGTTGGTTTTTTGTTCCAGACTTCTCTGTTTGAAAATTCTTCAGTCCAACCTAGGTCATAGCTAAGGCGGACCGAGTCGCCCCCCTCCGACCGGTCCCCTGTGTAAAAATTCGCAGAATTCAATTTCAATCTTATCTCTCTGTGCGACGACGGTCAAACCCTATGTTTATCAAAGAACTATCCGTTGCATTTTGATGATGACTTTTCCTTATTTTGTGGGATTGATTTCTACAAACTATATTGATCATTTTAAATGGTTTCTTTTGTAAAGAAATCACTCCCCAAGGAGGAGCCGATGTCCGGAAATGAAAGCTAAGTCCTCTCCTATAAATAGAGGCTTCATTCAAGCAACAAGATACAACACTCTACACAAGCAAAGAACAATTGAGCAAACACTTTCATATATCTTGTTGTATTAGCCTAAGCACTTTCACTTGCACAAATTTGAGGTCTAGGCTTTCAATTCTTGATTACACTTGTACTCATATTGTTTCAGTCATTATTGAGTTGTAATCTTGATTTTTGGTTATCATTCAACACAAGACATCCTTGTGAGTATTCTTGTGGTAAGAATATACTTGGGTGATCTAGGTGGTAGGTGTTTGAAGGTTGTGGTAAACTTCAAAGGTGTTGTAAGAGGGTTGTGGTAATCCTCAAGGTGGTGAAAGAGGGTTGTGGTAATCCTCAAGGTGTTGTATTAATTTTTGGTAAATTAATAAAAAAAAATTTTTGAAATCCATCCCGGATATACTGGGGTGGTAGTAGATTAGGCCCTAGGTGGGTTGAACTACTATAAATCGATGTGTGCTATTTACTTTCCGCACTTTGCATTTCATCTTTGTTTGAGTCTTTCGAAAAAGAGGGCAAAATCTGAAAACCGTGATAATATATTCACCCCCCTCTAGATTATTGTAGCCACTTGGACTAACACAAACGACACCTATTTATGATAGATTACATGCTATTATCAAAGTACTATGCAAGTACTGTGCATCTTTATAATTTTCAACCAAAACGTTGTCGCTTTCGAATATTATGCAGGCTCTTTGCAAGTTTGATTTTTCTCAACCATATTTCACTGTATATGATATGTCCATCTATTTTTCATCACACATTTGAAGAAATTTTAAATAACATAAAATTATACTCATTTACGGATTTAAAATCTTGAAACCGCAATTTGATTCAATCATATTGGGCCTTTGGAAGTATAACCAACTTCAGATAGTCATATCTTTCCTTCAATTTTTTCCAAAGGATAGATGGATCTTTTACCGTAAGGTATTCAATTTTTAAATTTTCATACAGATGATGATGGATAAAAATCATAGCCTTAGCTTTATCTTGTGCAGATGCATTATTTCCTTTTTTGATAGTATCACCAAAATCTTTAGCGTCTAGATGAATTTCAACATCTAAAGCCCATGACATATAATTTTTTCCAGCAATATCAAGAGCAATGAAATCGAGTTTTGCGAGGTTAGTCATAATGAAATTTAAAATTAAGTAAATAATAAAACTTACCACTCACCAAAAAACTTTAAAGATCGGCTAGAGACTCGTGCTGATAACGTATTATAAATAATTAGAAATTAATACTGCAAAGTAAGCCTTAAGAATACTAATAAGATAAAATGAAGAAAATGTGTATTTCTTATGAATCAAACGACGCCTATTTATGATAGATTACATGTCATTATCAAATTACTATGCAAGTACTGTGCATCTTTATAATTTTCAACCAAAACGTCGTCTTTAATCAAAATGTCGCTTTCGAATACTATGCAGGCACTGTGCAAGTTTGATTTTTCTCAACCGTATTTCACTGTATATGATATGTCCATCTATTTTTCATCACACATTTGAAGAAATTTTAAATAACATAGAATTATACTCATTTACGGATTTGAAATCTCGAAATCGCAATTTTATTCAATCATATCGGGCCTTTGGAAGTATAACCAACTTCAGATGGTCATACATTTCCTTCAAAATTTTCCAAAGGATAGATGGATCTTTTACCGTAAGGTATTCAATTTTTAAATTTTCATCCAGATGATGATGGATAAAAATCATAACTTTAGCTTTATCTTGTGCATATGCACTATTTTCTTTTTTTGATAGTATTACCCAAACCTTTAGCGTCAAGATGAATTTCAGCATCTAAAGCCCATGACATATAATTTTTTCCAGCAATATCAAAAGCAATGAAATCGAGTTTTGCGAGGTTAGTCATAAAGAAATTTCAAATTAAGAAAATAATAAAACTTACCACACTCGCCAAAAACTTTAAAGATTGCCTAGAGACTCGTGCTGATAACGTATTATAAATAATTAGAAATTAATACTACAAAGTAAGCCTTAAGAAGAAGAATAAGATAAAATGAAGAAAATGTGTATTTCTTATGAATCAGACGTCACCTATTTATAATATGTTACATGTCATTATCAAAGTACTATGTAAATACTGTGCATCTTTATAATTTTCAACCAAAACGTTGTTTTTAATCAAAATGTCGCTTTCAGTTTCGGATACTATGCAGACACTGTGCAAGTTTGATTTTTCTTAACCGTATTTTATTGTATATGATATGTCCATCTATTTTTCATCACACATTTCATATTAATCATCAAACAACTATTATTATGGAAATGGATGTTTAGGTTAAATATCCATTTGAATTGTGCTTTCAGACGGCAAACACTTAGTAAGATGAAAACGGATGTGAATAATGCCACCCTTTGACAAGCCTGTTTTTAAAAGCGGAATGAAAATGTAGAGAGAATCCAAATTCTTCTTAAACCAGCTTCTTCATTTCACCAATTTTCAATAAACCAAGTGGGCCCCAACTCCCTACCCCAACCACCCCCACCCCCACCCCCACCTTCTGTACATATCACCTCCAAAAACGCTGTCTACTTCCCAACAGTTTCCGCCTTTTCTTTTATGCCCACTTTCAGAAAATTTCTCTCCGATTCGCAAAAGTACGTTTCTCTTTCATTTCTTCCTCCTTTTTTCAGATAATTTCTTCTGCTTTTCGTGTAAATTTGTTTTGATCACTGTGTAATTTGAATCTCTATACACGATTCTGGAGTTCATGTTGGTCATTGCATGATTGGAGTATGTAGTCGGAGCGATTTTACAGTCTTAATTAGAAGTCAGGAATTGTTTACTCAAAAATTTAGAGAAAAATGTATTTGAGATTTGTTTTTGTGTGTGTGTGTGATAAATTTGCCTTTTGCTTTCGCTTCGGATCCGATTGCTTTGATCATACTGGCGAGTTTGGGGTGTTTAGTTCGCCGATTAATGTACCGACATGGCGTCTGATTATTATAGTGTCGAAATGTTGTATCAGAACTTGAAACAGAAAAGTGTAATGGTGAATATGTACTGTGACTCATCCGTATGATGGCTTGCAGGCGTGAGTTGTGTAGTCTATAACCATTGGCTAATTAACACGGCCAGATGTGTAGGAATGCTTAATTCCTGATCATGTTATGTTTAAGTCCTCTTTAATGAATGATGTGTCGAGGTTTCATTCATATGCAAATATCTGCACATAATCAGTTTCTTTTACTGACCAAACTTATATGGCTTTTATTGTTTGATGCTATACTTGATCTATTGATTAAGACTTTTATTTATTTTTACTTAATGTTTGTATTATCACACTAGCTTCTTCTGCTATTAGGTCGGATAGTACAAGCTTATATGGGCCATATAGTTCTCCCAGCTCATGTCAGTATGATTGATACATCATGTTTCATTTATCACTGAAATGACCCTCTGATTATTAAATTACGTTTGTTCACTTGTTTAACTTTTTGTTTTCCTGTCTTCTTGGCACTGAAATTCCTCAAACTCATTTATCAAAATTAAATGGTTTTAGGTTCCATTTCAGTGAGTTCATGTGATCGGTGCTTGTTGGTGCTTTTTCTTTTTATATTTATATTTGGAGATGGTCAAAACTCATTTAGTTTGAATAATTCTGCTCAGCATGTTGGTTAGAACAGGATCAATGTTGCTTTATAAGTCCTATTTGAAAAGATTTTGATGGCTACTATGCATACTCTTGCAGGTTTGCATTTCACATATTTCTTATCGCGAGATGACCCCAACAGGGGCTTCATTGACAGGAATTCAGATGCTAGGTTTTGACATTCGGAATTTAGATCCATGAATTTTTTCATATCCATCTAACAGTATCATTTATCATTACCGGAGAGATGCGATATTCAATATCAGCTTATTCCCCATGAAGATATCTTCTGTATTCTTGTCTGATTCCTGAAATAGTTGAGTTTCTACTGTTATACAAGTTGTGATTGCGTTGACGACATAGGCGCGTGGAGGTAGTCTGACATGGCCAACGTTGTCAATAATAAAAATTTGTCGAAAAGTCTGTCAATTGCTTCTGGCCCTAAATCTTATGCACGTCAGCCTTTAAGGCTAATTACGTCACATAAGTGGCAAATTGGAAAGGGAACTGGTGGCCAGGTGGCATCATTTCTTATTAAAACTATTGCATTAGAGGCTGTACGGAGATTTTCAAGAGCCAAGTGTCCATTTCTCTGGACTGGGCTGCAAGGTCTACAAGTTCTTTGTTATCCCCCACTCAAATGGATTCAGTGCTGGAATCCTTTTGGACACTTAGTTAAAGGAATGCAGGTGGGTTCTTGACTTAAAGGTTTGGTCTATTTTGAATGGTCTGACCTGGCATGCTATTAATTGATACTGGTTGTCTACTTTTATCTTAATTATGTACGTTATATGTGAGGACTTCGAGGCTGAGTCACTTTGAAGAAGCATTCATGGTAATACAAATACAGAGTTTGATTTTAAAAACAGCTAACATTTCCCCTGTTTGTTGAGAGCTGAGCTTCTGTTCATACATTGTTGTAAGGGTTTTTTTTTCAAGAATTATCCTTCAGTGGGGATTGCTCCTACAGTTCTTTATTCTCATTTTTTTTTTTTTCAGAAGGATTTCTTGAACCAGTCTTGAGATTTCTGGGTCTAGATTTTTCAGGTTTCTCATGTCACATGTCGTCAGTTCTCTATAGTCTAGAATAGTATATATCATTGGATAGTGGAGGTATTGCATGTTCTCTCATGTATTTGTTACATTCCTTAACTTCTATTGGCTTTGTTGAAGGCACAATTTTGTATGATTATTTGTCCCCTCGCCCCCCACCCCCCACCCCTAAAACAAATGTCATTAAGTCACCCAAAACCAAGGGTTATTGTATGGTGCACTCAGAATGTTAAAGTTTTAGTTATTTTAGAAATAGAAATTCATGGAACAATCTGAATCGATGATATTAACTATTTTCACTAATGCTTAAATATGTATCGTAGTTGTTTTCATCTCAAGCATGCTTTGAAATTTTTATTTAGAGTTCATAATGCTATCAATATTCTCAACTTCACGTTTTGATTTTTTTGGCTTTAGATGATATCGCGGCCGTTGTTGGTTCTCTCTATCGTGAATGCTTTCTCTGATTATTCAGACTGCAGCAATTTTCACTTGGATGATACTGAAAATTCTCCGAGCACTGACGACTGTCAATTGGGCTCAGAATCTCTTCCAGGCTCCACATCTTTACAGTGCGATGAGAGCATGAGGTATATGCAATAGGTTCTTGTTCACGTCTATAAGCATAAAGATTTTGTTGATGGTGTCTTTCTGGTTTGCCTCTTGAAGACATTCACACCTTTGGGAGATAAACTGCATCTAAGAAAAGAAAAGATGATAGTTGTAGCTTTTTAGGCAGATAACTGAATAAGTTATGAGAAGCAAAATGTGCGCTCGACACCAAAAGTAATGCATATTTGAAAGAATTTTAAACCTTTGCTTGTGTTTGGTTGAATAAGATGTCAGGTTGCGTCTGGACTCTAATTTAAGGCAATTCCCCATTTCTTTTGGCATAGATTGCGTACTTATTCCTACCCAAGAATCCTATATTGTGCTTAGCACATTTCTTCCAAATTCTATGTTGTAGGAACTTTATCTGTCTTTTGTCTCTTTGTTCCTGCTTTCTTATTTCCTTCATTAAATCTGGATGCTGCTATTTTGCTGCTATAGTGGATAAGGTTGTACTAGTAATTAATTCTCACTTTGCATTTATTAGTGTAACTGTTAATTGTATGCTAAAAGTAAAATATAATGGTTTCAACTACTTTTAAATATTTACTCAAGAAAGGAAGTATAACTATCTGAAGTTTTGATTCTGTTACATGGGACACATAAGAAATATTTGTTGTCGAAACATCTTACACTGGCTTTCAAGGACTTAGCACCTGTGTGAAAGTTTTTATTATGTTATCTGGGAAACTTCGGAAACATCTGTTCTTTAGACTTCTTTCTCTGCTTTTCTCTTATCTCCTCTCTTTCTAAATGTACAGAATTGGTGATGAAAACCCTCAAGGCCTTTTGTCTACTGACTGGATGAACCACCTTTGTGAAGAGCTGGAAAATCAGGGGATCACTTTGCCAGAAAGGTGAATTTTATAACAAATATTGTGATTTATCTGTTGAAGGACTGATAAAGAAAAAGAGAGAAGAAATTGATTTTTTTGGAGATGGGTTTTTAAGGGTCATTTTCTTTTTTCCTCTTTCTTACTTCATAGTTCATATTCAGTATTTTCCAAGTCCATCTTTCCTCTTTTTTCCATCATACTGTTTTTCAATTCTACTAGGCGTTTGAGAGCTCAGAAGCTTTTTCGGTGTTGTTTCTCTGCACTTTTGATTGTTATCAATTATGAGAATGACTGAAAAGAAATGGGTTCCTTCATTCCTAACTGTTTTGTTGTCAGTTTTTCTTATTAAATGTTTTCTGCTAGTTAGCTTCCCTACGAATAGATCCAACGGAATAGTCTTTCTGTTTCCAAGTGCCACAATATCTAGGAAAGATCAAACTGTAGTCACTGGGAAAATGTTGATTTAGGTCTATTAATTGGCTAATTAACATCATCAACATGATTTTTCGTTCCTTATATAATCATCCAATAAATTTTGTGTCTTTGGTGTTCCCATTCTCCCTTGGAGCATGAAATATTCATGTTTATGCAGAATTAACAAAGAGGAACTCCAGAGATTTTATGTAGCTGCAAACGGTGATTTATCGAGCTTGCTATCATCTGTAAAGAAAACAATACGTTGGAGGGAGACTTACAGAATTCTCTCGGGAGAGGAACTTGAGATGTGGTCAAATATGATCTTCTGGCATGGATTAGATGTGAAGCGTCGACCCTGTCTTATTATCCGACTTGGCCTGGCTTGCATCAGCTTGCCATCTCATGAGAGACCTCGCTTTGCTCAGGCAGTTGGTAAGCTCTTCTGCTTATAATTAAGTTGTGGCATATTTTTTACCTTTTACATTGAACAGCTAAGAGTTCTTATTTCCAGTAGCAGAAATTTTACATTTTAATGGCATGAGGTAAGGACAGAGGAGTCAAGATATTTTCCTCTGAGATGGAAAAGTCAAAGCTACTTAATTTTGTATTATGCATGAATCCTTTTTGACTTTGTACCCCATCTAATCTATTTAATAAATTCTAAGAAAACCTGAGATTCCTACAATCATCTAATATTGCAATATGCGGCTTGATGAAACCAGCGGAGTAATCCCATAAATAACTGAAGAAGAATGCATGTCAATGAGACAACAATATCATTGATGTACTCAGTCAGAATTATGAAACAGGTCTTTCTGGTGCATAAGCATTTGTCCATGAGTTTCATTGATTCATTAACAATTTTGTTATTGCCTTAAATCAAGTATATAGAGATTATCTTCCTCGCAGTTGAACTTTACCGGGGTTTTTGTATGGAATTGTAAAACAAAAACTGTTTATTCCATTCCCATATCTTCTGTTATGTGGCCCATTTATTTCTTAGTGAGTACATGCTCAAGATACTTGCTAAACCTAAAAACGGCATGCTCATCTCATGAATGTTTGTAAATGAAGTATCTCAGGTGGAGCACGGTGTCTTGCATTTGCTGGATGTAGAAAATCCTCAAATTACTGTTTTAATGGATTGTCAAGGGCTATCGTCCCTGAGATTCCCCATGCAAACAATGAGATACTGCTGTAATCTTTTGCAAGATCACTTTCCTAACGTTCTGGGTTGCTTAATTGTTATACGGCTTCCTTCAGTTGTACGTGTTATTGCCCAAACATTTATACAAGTAAGCTTCTAACTCAAACTTTAGAATTAGTAATATCATAATATCTAGGGATAATTACAAAAACACCCCTATGGTTTGGGTTATTTACAAAAAAATCCAGACATGTTTCAAATTACTAAAAAAAAACCTTGAGGTTTTGTTTTGTCAGGGGTAACTGTAATATTTTTGTAAATGTCAGGGTTTTTTTTGAAATATTTTCGAAAATCACCGGGAAAAACTTAATTTTTTGTAATTTTCAAAGAACTCTTTTTTTTTTTTGTAATTAGCCCAAACCTTAGGGGTGTTTTAGTAATTATCCCTAATATCTATATATATATATATATATATATATATTTAAGGGATAATTACAGAAGACCCCCTTGAGTTTTGGGCTAATTACTAAAGTCCCCTCAGGTTTGATTTTGTCTTAATTTTAATGAGGTAACTACTACATTTCCAGAATTTTTTTATTTTTTTTTTGGCGGGGAGAATGCTTTTTGCTTATGAAGAGGGAATATGTAAGAAGGAATCAAACCTCAAAGGTTTTGCAGTTTTAAAAAACCTGTGAGTTTTTTTGTAATTAGCCAAACCTTAGGGGGATTCTGTAATCATCCTTATATATAATGTCAAAAATGCACCTTCAACAAAAAAAAAAAATGGGGCAGGGTCTGAGAAGCCCGAAGTCTCCCGAGGATAACCGTATTTTATTTCGTGCTAATGTGCTCTGCCTTTACCTCAGGTTCTTAAACCTTCCACCAAACAGAAACTGAGAATTGAAGGGGATACATATCAAAAGGTGCTTTCTGAGTGTTTTCAAACACTTCCATCGTATCTGGGTGGATCATGCACTTGCACAAGATGTGCTAATCTTGATGGAGGCCGTTTGCAGCAAATTTTGGATAGTCAGACTAGAAGTAGAGAGTCAGTTTCAGATATTGTCAACACGGAGGAATTCCCATCAGTACAACCGACTGATCAGTACGATATGATCATGGATAGTTACTGCAGTCGAACATTACGGACTGCTGTTATTGGCATTCTCATTGTCTGGGTGTTGATTGCTTTTATTGAGGGAATATACAATCCTGAAAGCCGTCCATTATTACCCCGATGATGCATGAGAAGGGTGGACGTTAACTCTTCTCAAAAAAGCTGGGGCGTGCATCAAGGCAATGCTTTTATACTTGGTTACCATATTACGTTATAAGTTTTCTGGAAGTATCTGTAGATGCAACGGAGTAGTAGACGTTTTCTTAGTGTATCTTGTACTTCAGTTCTTGTGGAATTAATGTAGATGACTGATAGATACATGATGCTGCAGCTATATTATGGTGTTTTGATAGTGAAGTTCATATGGCTGTTTGACCAATTCTGGTGTACTAATGCCTAACGATGGGCATGCATTTGCTCCCTGCTGCTCGAAATTTTGTGTTCGACTTTCGTTTATTATTGTGCAAGCCCCCTTCCATAAACAACAAAAGCTTCACAATTTTTGGATGCATTATTTGACTTTGAAGGGATAACTACAAACACTACCCCTGAGGTTTAGCCTAATTAAAAAAAAAAAAGAAATATTTCAAAAATTACAAATACCCTCTTGATAATTGCATCCTCAAAAGAGAAGTATTTGTTAGGTAAATACAAATATCAATGGGGTATTTGTTAGAGGTAGTTTTTGTAAATCTCTTATTTGAATTAGAATCCACTGGGATTATCTCGTGGCCTCGAAGAATGTCTTGGTGGATCATTTAGATCATGGATATTCAAGTGGCTACGTATATTCTTCAAGTCTAAACAAGTGACTAGACAAATTTGCCAACTGCTGATGAAAAAATTATGGCTTCGATTGGATATGAACGGATTTTTATTTTCGCTCCACTGAAGAATTTTTTTAAACCAAAAATACAATTGTTTTTGAAATTTTTCAGAAAATATACTAATATCTCACTATCACTTTCTCTTACCAATTATACTTACACATTTTTTTACAAAAAACTAATCATTATTACATATTCTCACACAAAATGAGTGTGGGAGAATTGGGCTATGCTCAAGTACACTCCAACCAATAACAAACCGAAAAACAGCTTTTGCGCCTTCCAGTTCAAAGCAACATTTAATGTTGCAACGAACAAGACTAAATTTCTAGACCTGTTTGCTGCTCCATTCTAAGAGAAGCACTCTCCTTCCACTGTTCATTTTTCAGCAGCTTAACACAGCAGCAGAAATTATGCCACGCTGATGGCATTTCATTGGATCAATAAAACCGTGCGTAGATCATACCAAGTACACAACAAATTTCCAATTACTGTGTTCAATAGAATAAATTGCAAAAGTAAACGGGTATTACAAGTATGGTATACTAGTATCGAACAGACATGAGTCAGCCGCATATAAAAGAAATCTGTTGCTGCCTACTCGAAAGGGGGGGAAGACAAATTGGGGGAAAAAAGGCATTGCAAGAGATTTGGCCTCTAAAACATTGTCCGAAGAAATCAAAAAGTGGATAAAGAGCTAAAATTATGCTGCAACTAGATCAGGTGTTTCAGCCTCAACAGACAACAAAGCAGTATGTACTTTATCGACCCAATTGTCCAGACGGTCACGCAAAGACTTGATCTGAGGAATTCCTAAAACTCTGGTTGCACCCACGACACGTAAACAGTTCCTTCAACTTGGTCGATGATTCCCTCTATCAGATGCACCTGCAATGAGATTTAACAAACAATCACCTAAGGCTACAAGAAAATGTTTTACCTGGATACCAGCAACAAGGAACTGTTTTGCGAAACTCTTAAACTATTTATTTTCCTTTTCGTTTATTTAAAAAAATAAAAATATAAAAAAGAGTACCACATACTGAAGATGCTGTCATCATAAAATCCTAAAAGGTTTAAACCAAGCATTTACAAATCTTGAGTAAAAGGTGGGTCACCAACACAAAATCAATAATCATGACATACAAGAATTTACCGAGAAACTTCAAAATTAGGAGAGAAAAAAAAAAAAGAGATCATGACAAATTGGGGAGGGGGAGGGAAGGGGTTTGTGGATCAGGAAGACGAGAGGTCACATTAAAAAGACATTGTTTTAAATTAAAAGGTCATCCATCAATTTTTATTCACATTCTCCAGAAATCCACCCCAAGGCCCCAACCCCTCTTTTTTCCTCTTTTTTTTTTTTTTTTTCTGTTCGGCTGACATGTATATCTCACACTAGGACACAGTTTACCATCATAAAGAAAATGCCAGAGCCAAGCTTAACATGAAAACAGCACCAGTGTAGCTTTTTAATTATAAACTACATACAAGTGCTAAACATAATTAGTGTATGAAACCCAGAACGAGTGGTTCCCTAACTTGCAGAGAATTAAACAAGGTCTCCAGTAACTTCTCTAGTCAAAGAATTTCTTATTCAAGAAAAGTTCAACCAAAGCAATGTCGACACAAACCAGTTGAATGTGTGCAACAAGTTCCCATAAAGCCAATTACTGCCAGTTGCTTTTCTCTCTGATACAAGTAATCATACCCCTGCTAATTATATAGCATCAACACAGTACACGACAAAGTACCAGACTGCAGCATATTGTTTTAACTGTTTGTGTTCATGGTTTTGATAAGTTGGCTAAATCAAAGAACAAGGACCAAAAATAATTGTACAGACAACCCTCTCATAGTTCATAATATTATGAAGTTACCAACCATTGAAATAAAGAAAAATCAGTTAGGTCACTAGCTCTCATACCCAATAACAGAGCATACTTAATGATCTTGTATTACAAATATTAATCATTGGGACATCTTTGCGTGTCAAGTGATGTCATAACATTATTCACAAATAAAACCATAGATTTGTTTGTTGGATAAGTTCAAAGTAGAATATCTAAAACCAACATTTTCATAGACTTGAAGATGTTCATGAGATACACTTCTAATTCAACCAAAACTCAAAGTTACTAAACATGAAGCTGTGAGCTTGAAGTAGCCCAATGCAAATTTCACATTTGTCAGACGCACAGTTAGTCCATGTTTTTGTGTAGTGTAGACAAATGCATACCAGGACAACAAAATAAGCATAAGGCATTGAACAGTTGGAACAGCAACTTTTATCATTATCATAGCCTCATGGGAAACAAGCATTTCTATCCCACTCATGCATGCATCAATTAGGATGTCAGTAATACACACACACACACATATTTATCAATGTGCACTTACTGAAAGGCTCTTCATAAGCAGATACTCCACATCTTCTACAGTAAGTTTTGTTCGTTCAGCGATGACCCTTAAAGGGATAGTTCTATCTTCTGATGGCGGCTGCAAGTCAACAGTATTTTTTATTCCATTAAAAACCATATAACACTAGGTAACTCTTTTTTATTTATCAATAATACAAGGTAACTCACTATTATCAGCAACCCTATTTTCATAGAATTCACCTGAATATAATCTCCATCAAGCAGAGAATGTTGATCTTCTCCAGAAGCTTTTCTCATTCTGGACTAACGCTGGTTGGGTACTCAGAGCAGCTCCATGTACACGACATAGTTCTTGCACCGCGCCCTAAGTCGCCAGAATTGAATGCTTCAAGAATATAGTAAAGCCACTCAACTTTAGTCCCCAGAAGACTTTTTATCTGCAGCGATAATCCCAAGTAAATAAGCATCTGGAAAATTATTTTCCAGCAAATATTTCAAATAAAAAGATGAACAATCACATTTTCAGAGCTTCCCAATCTCACCCATCTACATGAATAACTGTGTTGGGCAACATGATTTACATGGATAAAGCGTGTAAAGCCTCATCTGTTCTGCTCCATTTGTCAACATTGTTAGCTTTGGTTCAAATTGTCTTACCTAATTGTTAAAGAAAACAAAAGTTTACCATTTTAAACCCCTATGATATGCAGCTCTCAGGTCTTCATATTACATGTCCATCATACTCATACTCATACTCCATAGGGCTATTTTATACTTCAATTGAGCAAATAAAACCAATAGCTTAACTATTTAAGGAAACCAAAATACATATTCATGGCATTATGTGAAATTAGAATAGAGAATTTTGACTATTTAGGTGTGGTCATCTTCCATAAATCTTGTTTAATGGCCAAAAATTGAATATCCAAAACATCAACCCAAGAACGCATCATCAAAAATCTTACAGGTTAAAAAGCAGAATTCTCCAACTCGATGTCAACTTATCATACATTTCAAAACTACAGAAACTTTGACCTCTAAAATGAAGTGGTGCTGAACACATTTATGTCCCTACCAATTTTATGCTCATCTCAAAAGTGAAAAATGCAAATGTACTCATTACTCATCTTTACTTTCTCATACTTCAGTAAGTCAAAAACAATGCTAATTGCAAAAACCTTCACTTTCAACACCTAATTCATATTAATCTCAACTTTTCATTGCTTCTTGCTCTCAC
>JABTTQ020001607.1:0-97182 GCA_016081115.2 Rehmannia glutinosa
TATATATTCGATATATATTATTACATTTCTCTCAATCTATAATATATTTGTGTATGATTATGAATTGTCATATTTAATTATATCATTGGTTTATTGTGGGTATATTAATAGTCAAATTACTTAATAATTTAATACATCAAAGTCTTTATTTCTTATTATGGATGTAAATTGTATAATGAGATTTATTTTGGGAAATTTGTGACATGGAGATTGAAATATTGAAGTTATGAGAGAGTTTGCACAAACTTATGCTTTTAGAAAAAATGATTTATTGTAGCAAAAGTAAGAGATGTTGAGAATCATAAATTGATAGAGTTTAAAAGTAAAATCAAAAGTTGAGAATCATAAGTTGAGTTAAGTGAAAAGTTGTAAAAGGTCTTTATTTGTTTATAAAAATCAAACTAGGAGTAGAAGACAAATCTAAAGTATCCTTCTCCATGTTTTTAGGTTATGATTAAATAAATGAAGCGAGTTTGACACTTGCAAATACTAAAAAGTGATTTTTAAGCAAAAATACAAGACACTTTTTTTAGTGATTGCTAACACTCTTATATCTATTAGATTCAACTATTATATGTTATTGAAGTTGTTATAATATTCAATTTAGACAACAACATGTCATTAACTTTTAGTTATCGAATTGATAATTTTTTTACTCATTTTGATTGTTCCATATAATATTCACGCGATATGTTAAAACCGCAAAATCGCCCGAAACCGCCGCTGTTGAAAACCGCATGTATGTTTTATTCTAAAACCGCGACTTAAAATCAAACTCTTGCCGAACCGCACTTAGCAATTTGGTTTGAAAATAGTGAAAAAAAAAAAAACGCCCAAACCGCACCGTGATCACTCCCTACCAAAAGCCCACTTCAACATACCATGTCATAGTTGGTAAATATACAGAATAATAGAGAGATATAATATATATATATATATATATATATATATATATATATATATAGGGAGGAGGTTATATAGGACCCCTATTATATGAGTACGTAGGACCGGATCAAGCCACAAATATATTGATTTCAATGGCTGAGATTAATGCGCTTAATGATGATAAATTATTCGAAAAAAGTCAATGAGAGGGTAAATTAGTCCATATAATAATCGATTGCGGTAGCTAAATCTAGTAAATCCCACTAAAATAGGATGAGTTACCATCAAATTTGGAATCACAATCCACCAAATGTTATTGAAAAAATCGTCCAGTGCCATATCACCTCTCCACCGTGTTTCGCAACTCAAATCTTTCCTCCATTCTCGCAAAACTCGACATTTGCAGAGTTCAAGCAAGAAAAAAAAAAAAAAATGGATGACACCTATGAGGAATGCTTCAACATTAATGAAGAACAAGGTAACACTTTTTCTCGCCTTCCAAATTGTTTATATTGTCCATTTTTTACTGAATCAATTTAAAATTTGATTCGTAATTTTTCCTAAATCAATCATTCGATCAATCATTTTATTTTTTTTGTAATTGTTACCCAGAAATATGCTTATCCGTGTCTATAATATTGCTTATGTGTGCCAAATAATATGCTTATAAATATGAACTTACTTGGTAGTCAAGAAAAATTTCAATTCTTCATCCCAATTTTTTTTATGTTTATCCAGTGAGTTGCTTATTCGTGATCACAATTATGCTTTTGCTTGCCTACAAATGTGCTTATAAGTATCAACATACTTTTGAATGCAGAAAAATTCAATTCCTCATCCATGTTTTTTTTTTCATATTTACCCAGCAAGTTGCTTGTTCGTATCCATAATGTTGCTTATTGATGAATACGAATATGCTTATCATTATGAACATATTCTTTCAAGCATGAAATGCAATTCTTCGTCCCTCATTTTTTTCTTTAAAAACATATATGTTATGATCGAAAATGTATTTTTCGGTGTTATAAACTATCAAAGTTAATTGGTCATTGTTTTTCGTCATATGTAGGTTGTATCTATTGAAATTATTTGATTACAACCCCATTGGGGACAAATCGCTAGACGTTGTAGTGTTGCCACCAACACAAGCCAAAAATAAGGAAGCGGCGATCGAGTCAAGAGCCGACCCAGTCGAAGGAGAAAGCAATAAAGGTCGGAGGCGGAAAATGAAGAGGCGTTGTGGGAAATGCGGAGAAAACAGTTCGCACAATAGCGTAACGTGCGACAAGTAGAATTCACTCTTATTGATGTTATTTTTTGAAGTGCATGTTTGAGACCGTTTATTAAAGCATTTGATATCGCTTTATTTATGTTTATTCAAACGCTTGATTTTTATGTTTATTTGATTTTATAATTATTTGTTTCATACTGATCCTAAAAATTATTTCTTAAAAATAAAAAAGGCACGTGCTCGATAAAAAATATTGTGATTTACTTTGTTTAATTTTTATTACTCTTGCACTTTGCTTATTTCTTAACAAATATAAAATACCATGAGATACATACTTACAAGTCCATCCACCGCTTACAAAGCATTTGAATCACGCTTACAAAAATATTTGAAAAATGCTGAAGTATACGATACTTGATAAGTTATAATATTTGAAATAGTGCTTACAAATCAATTGACTTCGCTTACAAAGCGTTTGAATTCTACTTACGAAACATTTGAATCTTTGCTAAAAAAGGTATAAAAATGCTTGAAAAGATAAAACATCCGAATATTGCTTACAATGCGATTTGATTTACGCTTACAAAGAACACAAACACGTTTGCTTAAAAATATTTGAAATAATGCTAGAAACATTATAACATACCATGAAAATGATTGCATAAAATAAAATGAATTCTCGATCTGAGACTAATTGAATTTCGCTTACATGAGCAATCGAATTCTCGCTTTGAGGAAAAGTATAACAACCATGAACTAACACTCATCAATTATCAAAAAAACATTCAAACATCACTACAGAGTACTTCAAAGACCAAACAAATTTACGATTAATGAAAAACACTACAAGAATCAATACTTTTATCAAAAAATGTTAGATAAATGTTTTTATCATGATTTTGATGATTATGTTCGACCTTGTTCAAATATGTTTTCAAACCAAAACTATGTCCCTAAATGTTGTCTAAATATTTCCGATCAACTTAAAAATGTTTTTACTATTTTTCGGAGTATTTCTTGAAGTTTATTTTCAATAAAACATTGGACAACACATTTGTTTCAGTTTCGGACGGTCGCCCTATAGGGCAACCCGTACCTCGAGTTGAGCCGAGAAACGAGAAAATGGGACGTAAGAAAAACAGGGCGGGCGGCCGACTGTGGGCGACCAGGGGGCCGGTCGCGGTCGGCCGCGATTTGCACAAGCAAGTTGGATTTTGTTCCGCAACTTCTGTTTCGTAAAATTGTCGGGCGGCAACCGGTCCATACTAAAGGCGACGTCGCACCCCTTCGACGGTCCCATATGTAAAAATTCGCAGAATTCAATTTCAATCTTATCTCTTGCGACGGTCGAACCCCATGTTTATCAAGAAACTATCCGCGTTTGCATAACTTTTCCCTATTTTGTGGGATTGATTTCTAACAGCTATATTGATCATTTTAAATGGTTTCTTTTGCAGCAAATCACTCCCAAGGAGGAGCCAATGTCGGAAATGAAAGCCAAGTCCTCTCCTATAAATAGAGGCTTCATTCAAGCAACAAGACACAACACACTATATACAAGCAAAGAGCATTTGAGCAAACACTTTCATATATCTTGTTGTATTAGCCTAAGCACTTTCACTTGCACTTATTTGAGGTCTAGGCTTTCAATTCTTGATTACACTTGTACTCATATTGTATCAATCATTATTGAGTTGTAATCTTGATTTTGGTCATCATTCAACACAAGACATCCTTGTGAGTATTCTTGTGGTAAGAATACACTGGGTGATCTAGGTGATAGATGTTTGAAGATTGTGGTAATCTTCAAAGGTGTTGTAAGAGGTTGTGGTAATCCTCAAGGTGGTGAAAGAGGGTTGTGGTAATCCTCGAGGTGTTGTATTAATTTTTGGTAAATTAATAAAACCTTTTTTTTTTTCTTTTCAAAATCCATCCCGGAGATCTTGGGGTGGTAGAGGATTAGGCCCTAGGTGGGTTGAACCTCTTTAAATCAACGAGTGTTGTTTATTTTCCGCATTTACATTTTTGCTATCTACTCGTTGTTTCAAAAAGAGGGTAATTTGCGAAAAATCGCATAATCTATTCACCCCCTCTAGATATTGTAGCCACTGACTAACAAGTGGTATCAAAGCCAAACTCTTTGGCTAGCTCGTTCGAGTAAAGAGGAAAGATCCATGGCTACTAATGATGCTCATCTCACCACCGGCGCTCCACCAATAAGCCACCACTATTCGACGCCAACAACTACACATTTTGGAAAGACCGTATGGAGTGCTTCCTACAAGGAGTGCGGGTTCGACATTTGGAATGTGGTCATTGAAGGAGTTGATCAACCAACAAAGAAATCGGAGGATGGCACCTTGGCTCCTAAACCTTTCAAGGAGTTTGATGAAAACGACAAAAAGGCTTTTCTCTAAACGGTAAGGCCTTAAATATTTTGCATTGTTCTCTTACCGCCACCGAAAGTACAATCGCATAAAGAGGCATAAGGCCGGCACATGAGGTTTGGGAAAAATTGGAGACAATCTATGAAGGGACTAAGAAAGTCAAGCAAGCAAGAAAGACCATGCTTGTTAAAGACTGAAAACTTTAACATGTATGATGGCGAAAGCATCTCCAAGATGGTGGAAAGGCTTGACAATATTGTCAATCCTCTTGTGGCCCTCGGCAAAGTCATCTCCGAAGAAGACAAGGTGACCAAGGTACTAAATGCACTTCCCGGCTCATGGTCCGAAAAAGTAAAAGCAATCACGGAGGCACAAAATCTTGAGACACTCAAGTTTGATGAGCTTATTGAAACCTACTCATCTATGAAGTCTATCTCATGGAGAGGAAAAATTCCAAACCATCCACAAATCAATCGGGTATGCAAATTATTCCTAAAGGTCTTGCTTCTTCTTCTTCTAATAATGCATACTATGATAATGATGATGATGATGAGGAGACGCCGCACTTGTTCGAAAATTTGCAAAATTTGTGAATAAAAATAAAGCAAGAAAACCAAGAGATAATGCTTGCTTTAAATGCGGAAAACCCGGGCACTTCATTGCCGATTGCAAGCTTCGATGAAGAGGAGCAAAAGAAAAGGAAGCCTTTCACAAAAAGAAGGCTCTAAATGCGGAAGTCAAAACATGGGATGAACTACTCAAACAACCGATGAGGAAGGAGAAACCGAACACGGTCTCATGGCTATAGACGATGAAAACAATGAGGTACACTCAAATTCTTCTACTTCCTCCATAGTTGATGACTTGCAATGTGATTTTGATGAATTGCAAATTGAGTTTCAAAATTTAATCGTTAAATACAAAAATTTGAAAAAGGAGCATAAGGAGATTAAGGTTGAAAAGGAAAAATTATTTACCTCTTATGAATCTCTAGACAAAGCTCATGCTCTTACTCTTACTAGAATTCATTCTCTTGAAACCGAAAAGGAATTGCTCACAAAAGATATTGAATGTTTGAAAAATGATGTGCATCGTTTCAACATAAGTACGAATAAAGTCACAAAAATTTTAGATGCACAAAGAGGTGAGCATTCCAAATCGGGACTTGGTTATAAGCAATTTCAAAGTGTTTTTAAGAAAAATAACCAAGGTCCGACTTTTGTACGTGCTAATAATTATAACACTCCTACTTGTTTTTATTGTGGCAAAGTTGAACATTATGCCAATAATTGCAAATTGAGAAATAGCTCAAGACATGTTTGGAGACCCAAAGGTCTCAAGACTAACCCCATGGACCCCAAAATTATAGGGTACCTAAAAAAATTCTTTTGTAGGTAATAGGGCTATAACCACAATGGAAGATTCAAAATGGCTCGTGGACAGCGGATGTTCACGCCATATGACCGGGAGGAGAGAACTTTTTACCAACATCAAACTCCAAGAAGAGGGTATGGTCATGTTCGAAGCAATGGCAAAGGAAAAATTCTTGGAAATGGAGAAATTGGTAACTCTTCTTTTTCTCTTAGTAATGTTCTATTAGTTGAAGGGCTTAAGTTTAATTTGATAAGTGTTAGCCAACTTTGTGATTCAAAATATGATGTTTCCTTTAATAAAGAAAAATGCCTTATTCTTAAAAATGGTGAAATTATTTGTGAAGCAAATAGAAAAGCAATCTTTACAAAATTTGTACAAGTGATTTGGTTAGTCAAAATGTTTCTTGTTTAGTCGCCAATAATGATTTAACTAGTTTATGGCATAGGCGACTTGGACATGTTGGATACAAGAATTTGAAAAATATTTACAAAAACCAACATGTGAAAGGACTACCCAAATTGAATTTTGAAAATCTTGGCTTATGTGACACTTGTCAAAAGAACAAATTAGTTAAAAGTAGTTTTAAGCCCAAAATGAAATTTCCACAACCAAACCCCTACAAATGCTTCACCTTGATTTGTACGGGGGATATTGGTGTACTAGTCTAAGTGGAAAACATTACACTTTTGTTATAGTCGATGATTATTCGAGATATACTTGGGCTCTTTTTCTTACCAATAAAAACGATGCCGTTAATGAGTTTGTTAAGTTGTGTAGACTTATTGAGAATGAAAAAAAGAAGATACTATCAAGTCTATTGACGATCGAGGTGGAGAATTTGACGGTGAATTTAGAGTATTTTGTGAAACCAAAGGATATGCTCATAATTTCGGCTCCAAGGACACCTCAACAAAATGGAGTAGCCGAACGGAAAAATCGGACATTACAAGAAATGAGTGGTCCATGCTCAATGAATTTTCACTTCCAAAGTATTTTTGGGCCGAAGCCGTAAGTACCGCTTGCTATGTCATTAATCGAGTTTATATTCGTCCTAAAATGAATAAAACTCCATATGAGCTTTGAAAGGTAGAACTCCAAATATTAGTTATTTCAAGATATTTGGTTGTAAATGCTTTATTTTGAATACCAAGGATCAATTGGACAAACTTGATCCTAAGGTCGATGAAGGGATATTTATGGGATATTCAACAAAAAGCAAAGCATATCGGGTTTACAATAAGACTAGTGGAGTTGTTGAAGAATCCATCCATGTTAAATTCAATGAAGCTTCGGGAGTTGAAAGAATTCCTAATGATGAAAGTGATGAGGAAGATATTATTGAACAAATTGTTCAAATTGATGATCAACCGCGTCTACATCAAATGATCAACCGTCCACTTCAAATAGTCCTCAAGATAGAGGTGATATCTCGGATCTTCCGTTGCATTGAAATTTAAGGGAGATCACCCAAAAGATCTTATTATTGGTGATCCCCTTGACAAAGTGATGACTCGGAGAAAATTTGCCGAGAAAGCTCTTATTTCTCAAAAAGAGCCTAAAAATGCTAAAAAGCTATTGAGGATGAGGATTGGTTTCTAGAGATGCAAGAGGAGTTGAATCAATTTGAAAGAAATGATGTATGAGAATTGGTACCTTGTCCTCCTTCTCAAACCATTATTGGCACAAAATGGGTTTTCCGGAACAAACTTGATGATCAAGGCAACATTGTTCGAAATAAGGCAAGGTTAGTAGCTCGCGGTATCGTCAAGAAGAAGGTATTGACTATGATGAAACGTTTGCACCGTAGACGTTTAGAAGATATTCGTATTTTGCTTGCCTATTCTTGCTTTAAAAATTTCAAACTTTACCAAATGGATGTTAAATCCGCCTTCTTAAATGGTATTATTCAAGAAGAAGTCTATGTAAAACAACCTCCGGGTTTGAAAATTTTCTAGGCCTAATGATGTTTACAAACTTAAAAAGGCCTTGTATGGTTTAAAACAAGCACCCGTGCATGGTATGATAGACTTAGTTCTTTTCTTTTACAAAATGGTTTTATAAGAGGTAAAGTTGATACAACTCTATTTGTTTTTGAAAAAGGGCAAGATTGTTTACTTGTGCAAATATATGTTGATGATATTATCTTTGGTGCTACTAATGACTCTTTGTTCAAGAAATTTTCTAAGTTAATGCAAGGAGAATTCGAGATGAGTATGATGGGGAGCTTAACTTCTTTCTTGGACTTCAAATTAAGCAATGTCAAGAAGGTATTTATATTTCGCAATCAAAGTATACAAAAGAACTTTTGAAAAAGTTCGGCATTGAAGAAGGAAGAACCGTCTCTACTCCTATGGCAACAAATGTCAAAATTGACAAAGATGAAAAAGGCAAGTCCGTGGATGAATCAAAGTATCGAGGTATGATTGGTAGTTTACTTTATTTAACCGCTAGTAGACCGGACATTCTTCATGCCGTATGCCTATGTGCTCGTTTTCAAAGCAATCCCAAAGAATCTCACATGAGTGCCGTTAAAAGGATTTTTCGATATTTAAAGGCACCATTCAATATGGTTTATTTTATCCAAAGAATGAAAATTTTTCTCTTAAAGGTTATAGTAATTGACTATGCGGGTGTTAGGAAATTTATTGTTTGGATTTTGATGAATGCCATGTAAAACTTAGAATAGAAAGTTGGCACCCCAATTCTTGTTGTAAAATGCATTGTAATAAATAGAAATGGCCAAGCCGAGTTAAGTCACCTACGCCCTAACATGCAAGAAGACAATCGAAGACTAGAAGGAAGACTACGCCGCGAGACAGGTGAGTATGGCAAAGAAGAGTAGACGGGAACTCTATGAAGAAGCGGTGAGATGCAATTTGAGTGGAGTATCGATCAAGTCAACTCAAGAAAAGCTAAGTCTCAAGTTGAAGTGAGAAGAGTCATCCATGATTGGAAGTCGACTCTAAGTCACCTGGGGAAAGCAAAGAAATGCGATCAAGTCGAGATAATCGTAAAAGATCCGTTGCCACGAGTAAATCAAGAGAATTACTTAAACAAGTAATATCTCCATACCACCTTTCTGAGTGCTCTCCCGAGAAGCGTGCAAATGGAATGAACCAATGGGAAGCACTACACGTGTCGAATCAAAAAGGTGAAAGAACAATTCATACGAGGAAATGGCAATTCCAAGGATCGCAACAAGACAAGCCAACGATCGCAAGTGACTTTAAAAAATAAGCATATCTCTTCAACGGGCAAATTTTTGAAAGATCACTATAAAAGGCCGAGGAATTTAAATTGAAAAAAAAAAAAAGAGAGACACAAGTGACACAAGAGATAGATTCGAACCAAAAACGTTCAAGCAATTATTAGAAAATCAAATATTCTCAATCCTCAAGCCTACACTACGAAGAACATCGATCCAACACTCACCCGTGAAGGAAAGATAACTTCAATCGGTTGAAGAGGAAAACACCGAAAAATAAAGGGGTCTACATTCCACGAAGGATTGTAGGAAGGTTCAAGGTCGAACCAAGTCTTAAGCTTTTGGAGGGCTTCGTGATCAAATCCAAAGAGCTTGAGCAAGTGAGTCAGTAGCAAGGCACGCCTGTGAGAAAGTTCGAGTCGTCATGGAAGTTAGGCCGAGTGATCAAGGCGTCTCCGGAGGCATCGAGTCCCAAAGGATCAAGTCAGCTGTGTGATCAAGACTTGTATCCTGGGACTTACCACTTTGTAAACCGATCATTACCTAGTGGATTCCTCCGAAGTTGGAGAAGAGAGGAGTAGAAGAATTACCCCATCTTCGAACCTCTATAAAAATTTCATTGTGTCATTTACATTTCAAAGACTTTGATTCCCGCATTTTTAATCGCTTATATCCGCGATAAATTTGCTATCTACTTGATAAATTATAAGTACTAAACCAAGCACTAAACTCTTGCTTAATCAAACTTAAGGGTGTTAAGTCTTCCGCTGAAAACAAAACCACGATTGAGTTAATTTAGACTCAACGGTGAAGTTAATCCATCAACGGCTTTCGGTTGAGTCCTGCATTTGAGAGACTAAGTCTCTTGATTGACTAACTTGGCTGTCCATCAAGGACTGGTGTGTAGTATTAACTCGAATATTTAAAAGGACTAAAACGAAAATTTGGTAAGGTTTATTCAACCCCCTTCTAAACCTTACACTTACACCCCTTGGGACCTACAAGTGGTATCGGAGCGGTTGGTTCATTGAACCCTCCGCACCGGTTCTCGAACTAGATCTCCAAACTTTTCAAAGTCGCTTTAGTACTTAAACTTTCAAAACTCTTTTTATCATTAAAAGTCATTATCATGGAAGCAAATTTGACACGCATCCCTATGTTCACAATTGAAGAATTTGATGATTGGAAAATTCGTATGCGTGCTCATCTATCAAAGATTACATGATGAGATGTGGATAGTAATAGAAGATGGGCCACCGCAAATCTTAAAGGTGAACACAACTGTAAGAAGAATCGGTGAAGGAGGAGAAGAGGATGTCGCTCCCGCACTAGTCATGGTTGAAAAACCAAGAACCGAGTGGACAAATGATGTGAGAAAAAGATACAACCTGGATAATGTAGCAAGGACATCCTTTACAAAACATTGGACAAAGCCATGTTCAATAAAGTCAAATCTTGCAAAACGGCTAAAGAAATATGGGACAAGCTAACATTGATTTGTGAAGGCTCGAGCAAATCAAAGAAAACAAATTATCGGTGGTTTGTGACGTAAATTTGAGAACTTCAAAATGATCTCGAGGAGAGAACCTGGATCAACCGGATGCAGGTTCACGTAAAATCACAAATGAGTTGTGCACTTGGAAAGGAATATACACGAAAAGAAATGTGTATGAAGATCCTAAAAAGTCTTCGGTGAATGGGAAATGAAGGTCATGGCATCGAGACATTCCATGGACCTATCAAAGACATCCAACCATGAATTATTCTCGGACCTCAAAGCCTACGAGTTTGAGTGAGAAGAAAAGACCGAGGAAGAGACAGTTGTACCCAAAACAATTTGCTCTAATTGTTAAAGATGGGAAGAGAGCTAAGGTCAAAGAAGTCATTGATCCGAAGAAATAGCCCCGATGGTTAAGAGGTTCAACAAGTTCTTCAATAAGAACTACAAGAGAGGAAAGGGTGAATCTTCCGAAGACACTCGGCTCCCCTCCAAATCAAGGGAAGATAGGCCAACCAAGAGAACATATCATCAAAAAGTTGAGTATCAAAGGGTGACAATCCAAGAATGGAAAGAGTGATCAAAAGGTCTGAATATCTATGTTGAACCGTAGACAACCAGGTCACTATGCCATTGATTGCTCATATCCCGTAGTCAACAAATACATGAATGAAGAAGAAAGAAAGGTCTTGAGAGAAAGAAGACAAGAAAAAAGAAAAGGCAATGATGGCTGCAGAGATCGCTGCTGAAAAGCCAAGTCAAGAGAGACAGATGATTCAGAGAGCAGTGAAGCCGACTACTCAAGTGACTCGAAGAAGAAGCCCCGATCCGCTTGATGGCCAAGGAACAAGATCAACTCGACCAAGAAGATGAGGTACACTCTAACTCATCAAACTCGGACTCTAGTGATAGTGAGTGTGACACACACACCTCATCACCCACTCGATCTTTATGATTCATTAGGAAAAATGATGAAAGATTTTGAACACATTAAATCCTCACACACACTATTAAATGAGGAAAACAGCCTACTCAAGAGTCAAAACTCAAAGATGACTAAGGAGCTAAGTACTCTAAGTCAAATAGCATGATGAGAATGAAAGGTTAAAAGTGAAAATGCTAAATTAATAGCAGAAATTGCTGCTATAGAGAAGAGGGAGAATGACCTCAAAAATGTTATTGCCTCATTCACTAAGGCATCTAAATCATTGGATGATCTTATTATGAGTTAAAGAGGATGTGGAGACAAGACATGCTTAGGATTTAATTCCTCTGTGCTATGTCAAACCTCAAATGTAATTTTGGAAAAAGGATCTTCAAGCCATGAAGAGTCTAAAAATCCAAAACTCTAAATGTTGCACACACATTCACTCCAAAACACAATAACAAGCAAACTGGCCTTGGTTATAAAGGAAAAGGAAACGACCAGTTGAGTGCGGCTGAAAGGACATCCGAGAAGAGATTCGGTGAGTTCCTCAAAGAAACTCCAAACAAAAAATACTCAGTAAAGAAAGAAGCGAGAGCTACCAAAACCCCAGAAAATCCATAAGAGAAATACATATGATGGGAATGGTAGAAAATATCCAAGCCAAGCTGATTGGAATAATGTGAACCATCAAAGATAGACTTATGGAATATAAGCCCAAATGGCAAAGGCCTAGAACTCAAAGAAAGGCCATTCCAAAAGTATAAGAGCTTTCATCAAGACACATATGCACCTAGGCACTACACTCAAAGACACCACAATTACCCAAGAAAGGCAATTGCTAAAACACATATGCAGCATACTGACAAAAAGAGACAATTTTGTATGAACCTAAAATCCCCAAGCAATTTGCCAGGATTAATTATGATTATGGCAATCGATAGATGGCAACCCCTTAGAGTCAAATCATTTGGCTATAGGTTGGTTAGATCATCTTACAATTCTAACCCCTCAGACCAGGACAAGTATGGGTACCTAAAACTTAATTTCCTTGATTGGGTTCAAGGAACAAAGTGAGTGCCAAGGAACCTGGTACATGGATAGTGGTTATTTCTAGACACATGACATGAAACAAGAAAAATCTGTCAAAATTCAAGGAAGTAAAAGGAGCAAAAGTCATATTTGGAGGAAATGAAGCTCTGGTGAAATAAGAGGCATTGGATCCATCAAGAGGAATGGATTAGAAATCACTGACGCGTTGCATATGTTGAAGGACTTAACTTCAACTGCTAAGCATCGACCAACTCGTGACAAGGGTTACAATGTTGGATTTAACATGGGTATATGCCAAATCAAGGATATTGAATCAAATGAAGTTGTGCTTCAAGGATGTAGACAGAAGAATATGTATGTCGTGGATTGGTCAACGCAACACCCAACACTGGGTCTACTAGCAAAAAACACATTTGAATCAAGTTGGCCCCGTGGCACAAAAAGCCGAGTCACCTAAATTTCAAAACGATTAACAAACTTGCAAAAAGTAGTCTTGTGGACGGACTTCGGACTCGATTATACAAGAAGGAGAGTATATGTGACGCGATGTCGAAGGGAAAACAAATCAAGTCATCATTCAAAGAAAAGACATGCCAATCTTCAACAAGAATATTGTATCTACTTCATATGGATCTATTTGGCCCAAAGTGGAGCCCAAAGATAAGTGGAAAGAAATACACCTTGGTGGTAGTAGATGACTACTCAAGATATACATGGACAATATTCATGTGTAAGAAGAAAGAAACTCTACAAAAACTACCACATTGGTGATGAAGAGGATTCAAAACGAGAAGAGTCAAACCATTATCAAAATAAGATCGACAGAGGAACCGAGTTTGTCAATGGAATAATAACTCGATTGTATTGAGAATGGTATTGGTCATGAACTATCACAGCAAGAACTCCACAACAGAATGGAGTTGCGAAAGAAGGAACATAACCCTCAAAGAAGCAACAAGGACCATGTTAGTCAAGCAGGTTACAAAAAGATTTTGGGTCAAGCAATCAACACAGACTTGCTACACCCAAAACAGATGTATGATAAACAGACAACGGTGACAAAGACTCCTATGAGATTTGGACTGGAAGAAAACCAAATGTTGCATATTTGAGAATATTTGGATGTAAATGCTTCATCCACAACAATGGCAAAGACAATCTAAAGGCTTTTGATGCTAAAGTCGATGAAGGTATCTTCTTAGGATACTCGGTGAAAGCAAAGCCTACAGAGTACTCAATAAAAGGACTATGGTTGCGAAGAATCCATTCATGTGGTATTCGATGAGCCAAATGTAAATGGAGAAGACATTGAAGAGTCGGTGATAAGTGAATCATCCAACCACTGAGAAGAATCCCTATCTTTCAAGCCAAGTGGAATTATCAATTGAGAAGAAGATGAGATAGTCAATCTCAAAACAGTGGAAAATTTGCGGCTAAGTGATTACGAGAGAGCCGACCACAAAGAACACAAACCGCAAGTCGATGAATCCAGCCTAACTTACTCCAACCTCGATGTAAGATGGCCGAGAGACCATCCACCGAGAACTTGTCATTGGAGATATAAGAGAATGTGTCAAAACAAGATCCGAACTCAACAAGCCATGTTCACATGCTTCATCTCGCAAATAGAGCCCAAAGACGTGTCACAAGCATTGGACGACACACATTGGATTCAAGCTATGCAAGAAGAGTTGAATCAGTTTGAAAAAAATAAAGTGTGGGAATTAGTGCAAAGACCCATACATCAAAATGTTATTGGCATCAAATGGGTATTCGAAATAAGATGAACGAGGAAGGTTACGTGGTAAGAAACAAAGCAAGACTAGTAGCCAAAGGATATTGCCAAGAAGAAGGGATAGATTTTGATGAAGCATTTGCCCCTGTAGCAAGATTGGAAGCTATAAGGATGTTTCTTGCCTACGCACTCACAAGAATTTCATTGTATATCAAATGGATGTAAAAAGTGCATTCCTAAATGGTTTATTGGAAGAGGAAGTGTATGTTGAACAACCTCCAGGATTTGAGTAAGACTCTTGGAGATAAAGTATACAAACTCAAGAAAGCTCTATATGGATTGAAACAGGCACCGAGCATGGTATGATACTTTGTCACAATTCCTAACCGAAAATGGATTCACAAAAGGAAAAGTAGATAGAACACTTTTTAATTCAAGACAAAAAGAGTATCTTTGCTTGTTCAAATATATGTGGATGACATCATTTTTGGATCCACAAACAAAGAGTCATGTGTGAAAAGTTTTCAAACCTCATGCAAAGTAAATTTGAAATGAGCATGATGGGAGAGTCGACATTCTTCCTTGGACTCCAAGTGAAACAGTGAAGGATGGAACCTTCATAAGTCAAACAAAATACACCGAGATTTAATGAAGAAGTTTGGTATGGAGGAGAAGTCTTCGTGAAAATACCAATGAATACATCGGTCAAAATGGACATGGATGCGGATGGCAAGCCTCAGTAGATCAAACAAGATCTGAGCACTTATGGATCATTGCTCTATCTCACAAAGAAGAGGCGGACATCACCTTTGATGTAGGTGTATGTGCAAGATTTCAATCGCTCCAAAAGAGAGCCATATGACAAAGGCTAAGAGAATATTGAGATACTTGAAAGGAAGCAAGAAGTTGGCCTATGGTATCGAGAAGGAAGGTGGATTCAAGCTAATTGGCTATTGATTCGACTATCTTTGGATGCAGAGTGGAATGAGGAAGAGCACTTCAGAACATGTCAAATGCTAGGAAACAAAGCTAATTTCCTGGTTTAGCAAGAAGCAAAATTCAATAGCCACCTCTACGGTGACGTTAGAATACATAGGCTGCAGGCAATTGTTGTGCCCAAGTCCTATGGATGAGACGGTGAGAGACTATGAAGTTGAGGAAAAAGAAATTCCAATCATGTGTGATAACACAAGTGCAATTGCCATTACTCAAAATCTGTCTGGCCGCACTCAAGAACAAAGCATATCGATGTCGATATCACTTCATAAGAGATCACGTTGAAAAGAAGGACATCATCTTGGAATATATCTCAACCGATAAACAATGGCCGACATCTTCACAAAACCATTATGTGAGTCAAGATTTGAAGAACTCAAACATGAGTTGGGGTTAATTGCACCGACACACGGAAGAATCAAAGAAAAGAAATGGAACAGAAAAAGGAGGTGAAAAAGAGTG
Organism: Rehmannia glutinosa; assembly: GCA_016081115.2. Classification (NCBI taxonomy): domain Eukaryota; kingdom Viridiplantae; phylum Streptophyta; class Magnoliopsida; order Lamiales; family Orobanchaceae; genus Rehmannia; species Rehmannia glutinosa. Next base: position 15,752 of record JABTTQ020001607.1, read on the forward strand.
AACACGTAAATCACCAAGAAATCGATTGTATCGGAAAGACAACTACACCGAGTCGGTGATATTGAGTCACTAAGAGAACAATGAGAAGTAGAGTTAAATCGGCTAAGGGATGTTTCGAGTCACTTATGAGCAAAGTGACAAAAACGCAATGATCGTTTTGACAAAGCGGGAATGTTTTAATGAATACGCAAAGATAATGATGATGTGTACGGACATAAAAAGCCGCACACCAAGCTTATGATTGGATATAAATCTTTGCCGCATTAAATACGAGACATTAAATGCTAAATAGGCGTGCAAAATCTAAGCCGTTGATTTCGATCACATTTCAAAACCACCCGCACGTCCTTTCATAAACCATACTTAAACCATTTCCGTCCATTTTCTCTCTCACACTACCAAAACTGTTCATCTCTTTCTCTCAAAAGCAAAGGCAAAAATTCTCTCGAAACCCTATCTATCTTCAAATCAATCTATTAGTTTTTCTTTGATAAAATCCTCGAAAAATGGCACCAACCTACGACTTTGTCAAATTAGGGAAGCAAATCCACACCGGTCTCTTTGTGGATTTCGGAATGGTGAAACAGGGTCCGACGACACCCTAGTGAAGAAAATCGTTGAAAAATTGGAAACGTCCGGCTGAAACCATTTCGACGTTAGAATATCCGATGACCTATGTGGAGGAGGTCGCGATACAATTCTACGTGAATGCCGAGATTCACGATGAAGGAATAAAGTCATCTGTTCACGGAAAGCGGTGACTATCTCTCTCAAGGATTTGGTCAACATTGCTTACTACAGCCAGAAGGAGCATCGAGAGATTAACGGTGATGTAAACCTGGCGGATGCTTGGAAAGAAATAGCCAAGCCCGACTTTTGCCGATAAAATAGTGTACACAAAGAACAAACAAGAGATCGCTGAAGGAGGATTATCACAAGTTGTTGGATATAGTTGCCAAATGTATTGACATCAAATTTGGGCTTTGACCAATGTCAAAAGCAAAGCTAATTGTAATGGCTGCAATCATCGCAGAAAAAGAAGATAAATGGCTGAGTTTGTCTACAAATGCATCTGCCTTAACGTAGGGAACAAATCCTTCAAGGAAGATGGCTCATTTGGAGGATCCCAGGATATGGCCTAGTGATTGGCCGGGGTGATGGAGGTGAAAGGAGTCCCTCTTAGACATAGGAAGGCATTCCATGTTAACAAGAGGATGTTCAGAGCAAACCTCTCGGCGCACTGAGAAGAGAGCCTACGCCAAGAGAGCGACACGAGTGAGGGGAATCAGGTGATCCTCAAGATACTGATTGTTTTCTCTCCACCCAAGAAGAAAGCTGCCCCGTGTTGCTAAGAAAAGATCACGCCCCTGCAGCAAAGAAAGCCAAACATGCTCCCCGCCCGCAGCAGAAGTCACCGCCCTCGCAGTCGTGTCTCTCGCCCCTGCAGCAATGGGTCGAGAAGGACTCACAAATACCTTCTCCGATCGTCAAAAAGAGGAGAGGCGAGAAGCCAAGACGGCCCGCTCCTCGAAAAAGACACCGCATCGCCCCCGCCGCCCCAAGACTGAGAAGAAACCGTCTCGAACAGAAATCCCTCTAGTACAAACTAGAGACGAAGAAGAATCATCAAGCACTCCGAGCTTGAGAAACCGCTGAGTCCGCCACTCACCGGGAGCAGATATCGGAGGCGCCGGAGAAGTAGAGTCTCCGGATGTAATTGATGAAACAAAGCTAAGTCTGTGAAGGCGATCAACAGAGGCGAGGAAGACACAATCGTAGTCCACACAAACAAACACAAAAAGAAGGTTCGATAAAGCGGATAGTGATGTGATGATCCTATCTCCACCTTACCCGGACATCCAAAATCGTCTGCGTGAGTGGAGGAAATGGAAGTTGAGTAAATCAAGGAACAGTTCCAACGGCTACCGAGTTTATAGAAGAAGAAGAGGAATCGTTAAACTTCCTCGACTAACACCGTGCTCCCAAAGATGGATGAAGACAATCGCATGGACATCCCTGAGATCTACAAGGACAAGGAGAAAGAAAAGCAAAGCAGAGGAAGGTTCGAGGCACGTGAGAAGGCAAGCATCCTGTCCTATCTCCGGCACCACGTAACACACACATCCTCTCCTTGATGTCTTCTCCGATAGTGATGAGGATCCGGAGAATCTTTCTTTGCCATAGAAGAGTTGCAAACGCAGCAAGCATTGCATGAATCCGAATCCTTCACGAGCAAAAGACCGATGGAGGGACCAGGAGAGTCCTCCAAAACACAAATGGAAATTGATCCAATGGGAGTGGTTCAGCAAATCGCCATCGTTGTTGCCGCCACCACTTCCCTAGCTCACTCGGAAGGCGATAAGGGACATGGCGATGAAAGCGGGATAATGGGGACCCCAATCGAGCCAACTTCTATTGAAGGTGTGTTACCACCGCCCAATTTGAACATTCAATCGAAAGCAGCCGGGAGCTTGGAGACAAGTGACCCCATTCAAGTCACTCTCGGTGGTGCGCCAAATGAGGGGAAACTCCTCCACTGCGGCAAGAAGGTCGGAGGATGCTGCGAGATGACTCACAACGAATCAAGGAGGCGAAGTAGAGAAAATACAAACACAAGACGAACAACAAGTTGCCATCAACGGCCGAGACAGCTTGAGATCTCGGTGACCGATGTGCCAACCGCTCGAAGGCTAATGACGCCGCCGATGATGCAATCGAGGCACGCGGAAGGAACAACCCCGGGAGTTAACACTGGGCGATGAAAGTGAAATCCATGGGGTTGAGACTCCAATGGATGCCACCGAGAAAGACCCAAGACAGTGACACTTGTCGAAAGGGAGGACAAGTGCCTCGCCGAAAGAGAGATGCTTGGAGGTAATGAAGGCCCGGGAAGTTGAGACTTCCCGGGGTAAAGAAGTCAAGTAGAGAACATCCCTCCCGCTATCATCGACCCATCCGAGAAGGAAATAAGCGCACTTCATGATTCCCGGGATAATCCCGATGTAACATTTCCGGGGATCGGAAGCGAAGAAAAAGTTCGAGTCATCCCCCGTGATGGATCCAAAAGACTCACCACGGATGTTCCAAGCACGAGCAAGTCCGATCCCAAGACTACTCGTCAAACCTTTAATTTTGATGATGAGCCACCAATGGAAATCTCATCATCGTCCGATGACGCTCCGATAAAGGCCGAGGACCCGTCTACTCATTTGGAGAAAGCGGTGAGACAGACCAACGGCTGTTGAGACTGTTGAGGCTCGGCAAGTCGGGTCCACTTCACAACAAAACCCGGTGAACCAGAATCCATGCGCAGCTCCTCAAGTGCAGCAAGTTCGATTCCTAGAAGAACTTCACGCGCACCGCTCATCATCGAACAAATCCCGGTTGGCGGTGATGAATCTTTTATAGAATCTTTTCCTTTTCTCTCGGAGGTACCCGACCTCCATGAAGAGTCGAAAATGAACGTACACGCTACCACGACCGGCTCCGTTTTTCAATCAGGCACCATTGTTCCGGCTAATTATGATTTTGACGCTGCATGGCCATCACCGCAAACTAAGAATCACCAAGTCCGCAAGTGTTCAAGGCATTATTCGGCCGAGATTGAACGGATGGAGAGGCATCAGGCCTCTATGGACATGCGATCGACAAGAGATGCCACTCTCACTGCCGATTTAAGAGGCATCACGGTCCGGATCGGGGAATGGTGGCAACAGCAAAGAAACAATGCGTGTGGAACAAGTTAGATACTTCGGACATTGTTCAACAAGTCTTTGGTATGGAGAGTGAAAATGCCGATGCAAAAACGAAGGCGAGGGAACATATTGAGCACCGAATGAAGCTCACATTGCCGAGATTAAGTCTGCGTGAGCAAAACAAGAGTGATCTACGGCGTTTGGAAGAAACCATGAATACAAAATTCAGCCTTCTCATGGCATTTGAGATGAAGCCGATTTCAAGAGAGTCCAACGCTACTCGATCCGATTTTCGTGGCCGCATACTCTGCAGCAGACTCGAGACAAAACTCAACTATCGCCAGCTCGACTTCCGCTTGCAAGTCTGTTTCAGGCGTTCCTCTCTCCTTTGATGATGCCAAAAAGGGGGAAGAGGAATACCTAAAGCGCGCAAGGGGATCCGAAGTTGAGAAGGAAGGAAGCGATTTGCGAAGGGAAAAAGTGAGGAAATGTTGAAACAAAAGAAAGGAAAGCTTGTTGAGGGGGAAGGATCGACGGATGTGACCTTGATGATTGCAAAAACCCCCAACAAGGTCCATCACGGTGACATTATCAAAGAAACTCCTCGTGACTCGCCACTCCAACACTCGCTATATCTATGGCCAAAAAGAGAAAAACAATTGAAGCGGGGATGAATGAAGTGGAAGGAAGAATGGATACCGGGTTATGAACATCTTGAAAGAACATGGAGGCATTCCAAAGAGACGAGAGACACTTATGCCATTTCGGATGTCGGGATGGAGCCACGATCGTTGATGAATTTAAAACGCTCGAATCGAAGGATACTTTGCAAATATGTCTATGGCTCAAGCTTGGGACTTGTATCGGGGAAAAGGGTCTCACGTTATGTGAAGAAGGCGACAAGCGGCAGACACCCAGCGATCACTCACCGGGTCACTCCGCCGTGGTCACTCACCGAAAGAAAGACAAGATACGCCCGCAGGGTAGAGGAAGAAGCGTGGTGGAGGAAGAAGCTTCGGACCCAGGCCTCCGCCCAAAACATTGAATACGTGGATCTAGGAAAGAAAGGATGGATCTCTTCGGGTGGGCTTGACCAAGTAGCAAATTTGCAAGTGGCTAAAACCAACGCCGAGTATGCAAAAAAAAAAAAAAGAAAACAAGAGACAAACTCAAGGCTTCGCTATGGGAGGAAAGACAAGAAAGAATAAGAAGAGATGAAGGCACTAGGAAGGCATATGAAAAGAAAAAAAAGGCAAGCGGTGACGAGAAAAAGAGAAAGAAGAGAAGAAGATCTTTGAACAAGATGAAAGAAGGAGACAATGAAGGAGATGAAGTGTTCTTCATGCCCAACCCTTCGTATTTTATTATGTAAATACATACAATGTAAGTCTTCCGTAATAAAGCTAAAATTCTTTATTCTTTTGTAGACAAATATGTGCTCGATACACCTTGTAAATGATTGTGTAAAAGAACAAGAATGTTATGATCAATAAAAGGATTGATTTCGCGCATACATTCTATGTCAATACACTATATGTATGTATCTTTGCTATTTGCATTTTTGAATGGTTTAAGTTTTGGCATCATCAAAAAGGGGGAAATTGTTAGGAAATTTATTGTTTGAATTTTGATGAATGCCATGTAAAACTTAGAATAGAAAGTTGGCACCCCAATTCTTGTTGTAAAATGCATTGTAATAAATAGAAATGGCAAAAGCCGTGAGTTAAGTCACCTACGCCTAACATGCAAGAAGACAATCAAGACTAGAAGGAAGACTACGACGCGAGACAATGTACCGAGTATGGCAAAGAAGAGTAGACGGAACTCTATTGAAGAAGCGGTGAGATGCGGTGAGTGGAGTATCGGTCAAGTCAACTCAAGAAAAGCTAAGTCTCAAGTTGAAGTGATGAAGAAGAGTCATCCAATGATTGGAAGTCGACTCTAAGTCACCTGGGGGAAAGCAAAGAAATGCAATCAAGTCGAGATAATCGTAAAAGATCCGTTGCGCGAAAATCAAGAGAATTACTTAAACAAGTAATATCTCCATACCACCTTTCTCGGAGTGCTCGGTGTTCGACCGCTAAACACCTATAAAAGTCTAACAATCCTCGCAAGAGAACGAGATCAATTGTAGGGTAGCAAGTTAACCACAAGTCGTCTCTCAAGGAAGACTTAGCGGCAAATAATTATTATGTATCACAATTGATGAAAAATAAAACCTAAACACTCTAACCGCATTTGTTGGATTTATTTAAACTAAAAGAAAACAATTAAAAAGACAAATTAAAACTAAGTGGATTAAATTTTGGAGAAAAAGATTTGGAAGAAAAGTCTTCAGGATTATGGATTCATCTCATCAAACTTGCAAGCGAGGATACCAATTAATTGATCATGCGGTTAACAAATATAACAAACATGTAAAAACTAGGCCAGTCCGATAACTTTTGTATTCACATTAGGGCTATCCCAACATAATTTGCTATTTCCATTAAACCTAAGGTTAGATAATACATTTCGATTCATATCTAACCCCGAATAAATTTAGTCCGGGGAATAATATCTTTCTCGATCTCAATTATTCCCCCAAAATAATCAAAAGTTGATCGACAATCAATTATCAAATAAAGCAATTTATCTAGGAAAGCAGATCAATTAATCAATACTCATGCTTGTTTGTTTGAATCAAATCATCCTAGTCTAGAACAAGGAAATTAGTTCATGCTTGGGGATGAGATCATAATCTCAATTGAAGGAACATAAACAATCATAAACATGATCATGCAATAATAATAATCTCCCAACAATTAAAATCAGACAAAAGAGATGAAGAAATCTTACTCTTTGATTAAGAAGCAAAAATAACTTCAAGGGGAAGAATCCAAGCAATCCCAATGTTGAAAACAAGAGAAAAATACCAAAAAACTAAAGTATAGAAGTGCTATGAATGAGAGTGTTGTATGGAATGATGTATGGAATGATGTGTTGATGGATTTTCGTGCATAGCATTGGGTCCCTTTTATAGATGCTTGGAGAGGTCACTTGCAGAGTTTGAGTAGGAAAAGGAGACCAATTCAGCCCCAGTTACATCGCACGCCCGTGTAATCCCACACGGCCGGGTCGTGCGATTGGAATTTGATCTCGGGGTCTTCATGAAAGTTGTAGATCTTTCTCTTAGCTTTCCATAGCCACTTGAATCACCTCAATATCAAGTTTTTAGAGAAAGTTATGGCCAAAATACTAAACTCTGCCAGTGCTGGAAACTGTTAGCGCGTTTTGACGTTTTTGAAGGAAATTTCCTTTTGTTTGACCTTCCATGCTTCTCTCCTTCATATTTTTGCTCGTACATTAGCTTTTGACCTATACTTTGGAATGTGATATCTCTTTTTATCCAATTTAGCTCCATTTTCTGCAAAATTCATAAGAGTACGCAGTATCACACCCAACAAGGGAAACCAAGCAAAACACACTGAATATGCGTGCAAATGCATTAAATATATATCATTTTAAACCCTCAAATGCATGTATATTTTACACTCATCACTCGATCCCGAAGCGTGCAAATGGAATGAACCAATGGGAAGCACTACACCGTGTCGAACTCGAAAAGGTGAAAGAACAATTCATACGAGGAAATGGCAATTCCAAGGATCGCAACAAGACAAGTCAACGATCGCAAGTGACTTTCAAAAATAAGCCTATCTCTTCAACGGGAAAATTTTTGAAAGATCACTATAAAAGGCCGAGGAATTTAAATTGAAAAAAAAAAAAAGAGAGAGACACAAGTGACACAAGAGATAGATCTCAACCAAAAACGTTCAAGCAATTATTAGAAAATCAAATATTCTCAATCCTCTCCTACACTACGAAGAACATCGATCCAACACTCACCGTGAAGGAAGGAAAGATAACTTCAATCAGTTGAAGAGGAAAACACTTTGAAAAATAAAGGGGTCTACATTCCACGAAGGATTGTAGGAAGGTTCAAGGTCGAACCAAGTCTTAAGCTTTTGGAGGGCTTCGTGATCAAATCCAAAGAGCTTGAGCAAGTGAAATTTGTAGTAGCAAAGGCGGTGTCTGTGAAGAAAGGTGAGTAAATGCAGAGAAGCTAGCCGAGTGATCAAGGCGTCTCTGCATCGAGTCCCAAAGGATCAAGTCGGTTGTGTGATCAAGACTTGTATCCTGGATCTGTTACCACTTTGTAAACCGATCATTACCTAGTGGATTCCTCGGGAGTTGGAGAAGAGAGGAGTAGAAGAATTACCCCATCTTCGAACCTCTATAAAAATTTCATTGTGTCATTTACATTTCAAAGACTTTGATTCGCATTTTTAACCGCTTATATCTCTTTGATAAATTTGCTATCTACTTGATAAATTATAAGTACTAAACCAAGCACTAAACTCTTGCTTAATCAAACTTAAGGGTGTTAAGTCTTCCGCTGAAAACAAAACCACGAGTTGAGTTAATTTAGACTCAACGGTGAGTTAATCCATCAACAAATTTCGAGTTGAGTCGTTGAGAGACTAACTCTCTTGATTGACTAACTTGGCTGTCCATCAAGGACACAATGTGTAGTATTAACTCGAATATTTAAAAGGACTAAAACGAAAATTTGGTAAGGTTTATTCAACCCCCTTCTAAACCTTACACTTACACCCCTTGGGACCTACAAAGGAAATATTGATTATCGGAAAAGTACTTCCGGATCATGTCAATTTTAGGCGATTGCCTAGTTTCTTGGTTTTCAAAGAAGCAAAAGCGTGTTTTTCTCTTTCAACGGGGTTCCGAATATATTTCCGCCGCATTTTGTTGTAGTCAACTTCTTTGGATGAAACAAACCTTAGCGGATTACAAATGTTCTTTTGAAAATGTACCTATCTTTTGTGATAATATATCCGCTATAAATATTGCTCAAAACCCGGTTCATCATAACCGTACTAAACATATTGAGATTCGACATCACTTTCTAAGGGATTGTGTTTCAAAACGTAAAATTGAGATATCCTTTGTACCATCTCAAGATCAATTAGCGGATATTTTCACAAAACCGCTATCTTCCGAGACTTTTTCTTCAATACGAGCTCGGTTAGGCATAATGCATATTGAATGAAGCTTACGTTTGCATTTTGCACGTTTTTAAAACTTAGGGGCGAAAAATCGGATTTTTGGTTGAAAATTCGGATTTTGAAAAACTGACAAAACAGTGGGCTGAAGGAGTTGAGGGCAACCGGTCGCCCTCAACCTCGACCGGTCGCCCTAAGCTATATCTTGGCTTTTAAACGTTCCGTCTTCAAAGATTCTTCATTTTAACAAATTTTTGGCCATTTTTCGCCCCTTTGCCAAATTCACTCAAATTTCTTTCAAAAATGGATTTCATGCATCTCTTACACAACATGGACATTATATAGCCTAATCATCATCATTATGGCTCACTCTTTCCGATCAAATGGTAAGAATTTCACTTCTTTTACTCAATTGGGTGGAACCTCGAGTTTTCGAGTTTCTTGAAAATTTTTGATGTAATTTTCGTATGCTCATGATGAGCTTGGTTGTTGTGTTGTTATGTATGATGCTTGGCTTGAATTGATGTTGAAAATTTTTGGCTTGAACCATTTACAAAGGTTATATACAACCTCTTTTATTTTTTAACGCACGCAAGGTGTTCGATGATATGTCGCAATGAAAATTTCAACTTATACATGATTCTCTTGCTTTCAAAAGTTTTCTATACTTATTGAGATCATGTTTTGACAAACAAAACAAGCGTATGAACTCTTCATATTATATTTCTCCCATTTTCCTTGAATTATTACGCTTAAATTGCTCAACGGTTTATAAACCGTCCATTTGGCGCACTTTGATATTATTGTATGGTGTTTTCACCATTCTAACATTCTTTTGATGATTCCAAAGGGGGAGAAACATGAAGTTGGCTCGTTAGCTCAAGAAAAGCTAATAAAAGCTCGCAATAAGTATTGTAGACTCTAATACCTAGTCCATAGCTTGAATTTTGGTCTCGGATGAAATTGATTATAAGCTTTGAGACAGGGGAGCTTCTTAGCTCATGATGCAATCTATATAAGCTTGTTATAGTTTGTGCTTCTTACTTATAATTATTGTTTGTTGATATGCTCATAAATAGGGGAGCTTTGTATGAAATTCTTCTAACGGATAGTTTACGTGTAAAACCGAAAATTTTATTTGGTTTTAAAATCGTCCTCAAGAAAATTGTTTTGGTTTGTAATCATCAAAAAAGGGGAGTTTGTTAGATAAATGTTTTTATCATGATTTTGATGATTATGTTCGACCTTGTTCAAATATGTTTTCAAACCAAAACTATGTCCCTAAATGTTGTCTAAATATTTCCGATCAACTTAAAATGTTTTTACTATTTTTTGGAGTATTTCTTGAAGTTTATTTTCAATAAAATATTGGACAACACATTTGTTTCAGCTCGACCGGCCGCCCTATAGGGCAACCCGTACCCGAGTTGGCCGAGAAACAGAAAATGGGACGTAAGAAAAACAGGCGGGCGGCCGGTCGACCAGGTGGGCGGCCGGTGCGCGGTCGGCCGTGGCGACCTATACCGCAAGTTGGATTTTTTGTTCCGACTTCTCTGTTTTCGTAAAATCGTCAAGGCAAAAGTCCACTAAGCAGGCGACCGGTCGCACCCCTTCGACCGGTCTCCTGTGTAAAAATTCGCAGAATTCAATTTCAATCTTATCTTTTTGTGACCGGTCGAACCCCATGTTTATCGAGAAACTATCCGTTGCGTTTTTGGACAACTTTTCCCTATTTTGTGGGATTGATTTCTAACAGCTATATTGATCATTTTAAATGGTTTCTTTTGCAGCAAATCACTCCCCAAGGAGGAGCCAATGTCCGGAAATGAAAGCCAAGTCATCTCCTATAAATAGAGGCTTCATTCAAGCAACAAGACACAACACACTATATACAAGAAAAAAGAGCATTTGAGCAAACACTTTCATATATCTTGTTGTATTAGCCTAAGCACTTTCACTTGCACTTATTTGAGGTCTAGGCTTTCAATTCTTGATTACACTTGTACTCATATTGTATCAATCATTATTGAGTTGTAATCTTGATTTTGGTCATCATTCAACAAAAGACATCCTTGTGAGTATTCTTGTGGTAAGAATACACTTGGGTGAACTAGGTGATAGGTGTTTGAAGATTGTGGTAATCTTCAAAGGTGTTGTAAGAGGGTTGTGGTAATCCTCAAGGTGGTGAAAGAGGGGTTGTGGTAATCCTCAAGGTGTTGTATTAATTTTTGGTAAATTAATAAAACCTTTTTTTTTCTTTTCAAAATCCATCCAGGAGATCTTGGGGTGGTAGAGGATTAGGCCCTAGGTGGGTTGAACCTCTTTAAATCAACGAGTGTTGTTTATTTTCCGCATTTACATTTTTGCTATCTACTCGTTGTTTCGAAAAAAAAGAGGGTAATTTGCGAAAAATCGGCATAATCTATTCACCCCCTCTAGATTATTGTAGCCACTTGGACTAACAAAAAGTGCACAAGAACAAAACATTTCGGATTGATCTTATTTCATTTTGGCAAACTCCTTCACCGGTCCCAATATCGCCTCCCGGCTCATTCATTGTATCCGGACATATTGCGATTTGCATACTTTATACGCATCATCAATAGTTGCGCCTCGTCATTTTTTTGAGCCGCTATCCCGATTTTGATCCCACCTCCCAAAGTATTTTTTTGCACATACCTAAATATACATAAGCATGATATAAAACATAGATACGCAATGTTTTTGCCTCATTAAAGCAATCACCAAAATACTTGAATTTATTGCACAAACTTCGTTTTTCAAAATAATAAAGACAAGTAAGAATCAAAAACAAACTCACTCCCAAATATTTCACACATACTTGAATATTCATAAGCATAATATATCACAAAGATAAGCAATGTTTTTGCCTCATTAAAGCAATCACCAACTACTTGTAAAAACAGATGTGAGCATACTTATTGATAACAATAACCAATTTTTTGCCACATTAAAACAATCTCCTCTTGAATAAGCACTGCCAATATCCCCATAGTTCTGAAAAACTAGGAAATACTAATTTCCACCATTTTCCCCTTATAAGCATAATTCATAACAATCATAAGCATATTTAATAACAAAAATATGTAATGTTAAAAACAAATCCAACAATAATAAAAAAATTCTACATAAAAAATGCAATAAAAATATAAGAAAAAATACAAAAATAAAAAGACAAAAAAGTAGCCCTACCTACATTGTTGCCGGCTCGGAAAAAAATTCACACACTTTGGTGTGTTCTTCAGCGAACTAATGGTTCCAAGACGAAACTTCTGTGAAAAACAACGTCTGATTTTCGCCCTCACGCGGGAGTTTGATTCTCGACCGAAGATTTGGGGCTTTTCGACCGAAGGGTTGGGGTTTTCCACGAAGGGTTAAGTTGGATATGGTTAGGACTTGGGATTTTGATTTCTCACTTTAATGGAGGTTGTTTCACGATTTGCAGAAGAAGGATGGTGGAGGACGGTATACTTGTTTGCAGCGAAAGATGGTGGAAGACGGTTGAAGTTGTTTGCAGAGAGAATCAGTGTTGAAGACGGAAGAAATGGGGGAAATGACTATTCATTTACCAAATAATGTAAAGATATGCAGTATCTTGAATTTACACACGTCCATAACCGGTCCTATAATTTAGCCCACTACCAAAAAATAATTTTCCTCCCAAAAATTGATTTAAATTAAAATTACCAATAAGCCGTTTTTTAAATTAAATTACATATTAAATAATGGTAAAACCTAATTAATCTTAACCATTTAAAAATTAAATCAATGACTCAGATTTGGTCTCATGTACTCACCTAATATATGTGGACTCACCTGATCTAAATCCTAAATATATATTCCTTATATACAATCTAGGAATGTGCTACTGCTACAAACATATATTTTCAATCTACAAATCACTGATATGGTTACGGAATACGAACACAATATGATACGAATTGAAAATATATTATATTTTAAAATTTTAAGGATACGAGTACAATATATATATATATATACATTTAAAATTATATACATTCAATATATATATATTTTATATATTTTTATATTATCGAAATATGTATGGACATACTAGTGCAATAAAATAAAACAACGTTTCAAACATAAAAACTAAAATTTCATAAGTACACAAGTCTAAAATGTGATAACTCACATAGAGACCACAACTGAATAAATTTTATCTCCTTCCTTTTTTTTTTACCTAAAAAAGATAGTATTTCATTGAAACTCAAAAACAGATATACAACATGCACATTGGCACAATAGCCGCGTTGCAGCTATTTGTGAAGGGAAAACAAACACTAAGAATAACATAATATACTAAACAAAAAAACTAAAAAACTAAAACTCCCCATGAGACTAAAACACCACCCTAAAAAGAAGACTAGACACTCCTCAAATGAGACTACCAATTGAGACACACGAAAAAACACATCAAACTACAAGAAATAACAAAAAAAGAAAAAGAACAGCGTCATCTTCCTCTCCCAAATCCACCACGACAACCCAACATCGTCACTCTCCATTGACTTTCATTTAGCTGCCATTGACTGACCGCCACGAAGTAATTCCTAAAGCCCCGAATCAAAACAAAAGAAGAAACGCATCGCGGGAAACCTGGTCGGCCGAAGGAAAGAAGGAAAGAGATAGATCGGTTGTAGAAGGGAGAGAGAGAAAGAAAATGGGGGCTAGTGTTTTACTTTTCTAGAGAGAAGGGAGTAAAAAGGTTATAGAGAGAGAATGTTATGCAACAACTGTTATGTGGGAGTCTAGGTTTATTTTTCCACTTTTTTCAATTAGATACAATATATATTTCAGGAAGTATTAGATAAAGTATCGTATCTGGAGGTGTCAACTGATCAGGCCCAATCGGCCTGAATATAAGGCCAGATTGGGCCGAAAATTTCGAGGCCCAAAAAGGACATGACCTAGTTTGTCCCCATCGGCCCATCATAAAATACACTACATGAGCCAATTTGGGTCGTGAAAAATCAGCCCTCTGAACTTTTGGGTTGGCCCGCTTGCCTGGCCTGATTGACACCTTGTTGTGAGCAAGATAAACGAGACCAACAATTCGAATGAAGAGGGTGGAAGTGATTCAGCAAGAGGTGAAGACCAAGGAGCAGGGAAGATTAGGGCAGGGAAGTGTACGTTTGTGTCTGAAGAAGGAGTTGGGCCGACATTGGAGCTCAAGAAGAGAAGGAACCCAAACTGATTGAGATGGAGTAATTTAATTGGGCTTTACAAATTAAGTTTTTATTTTTAGAATGCATGGGCTTGAGCCCAACTAAGAAAGCGCCGTTGTTTATTTTCTGTTATTTGATATTTCAATTAAGTGGTCCCCTAGTGTAGGGAGGGGAATATAAGTTGATGTCACGGAATATTGAAGGGATTATCAGAAGTTGTTACAAATTATTCTCTTCCTAAATTCTATTATCTCTCTATTTTCTTCCTCATCTATCTTCTATTCAATCTGCAATTAATTTACATTCATCGGCTAAAATATATAAGAATACACAACATTCGGTATCACGAATCACCGATCCTTGGCCATGGCGATTTAAACTCGATTGAAGGACCTACAGGAAGCACAAAAACGCATTGATCAGGTGTTGCAAACAGAAGCTTTGAAACGAGAAGCAATTGAACTTCAAGAAGCAGATTTGGGTTCTTCTGAAATGCATGACCATTTTATGGGGCTTAATGGCAAATATGAACACCTTACAAATACTCTTGCTAACATTCGATTCTGACTTTTGAATTTAAACAAAGGAAAAGGTCAATTTGAAGAGGAATCCATTTTGGGTGGCCCTTACCCCTGGCTTTGAAGGTTCTCGGCCCGAGGCTTCAACAATCTCCTCGGACCGGTTGCAGTGGATCGTCGAGTGCGGCTCATCACCCCAATGCCCAGCCGGACTTCCTCGCTTTGATGGTTCACAACCACGTTCTTGGATCCTTAAATGCAATGGTTACTTCAAGCTTATTCCCAATATCCCCGATCATCAAAAAGTTATCCTAGCATCAATGCATTTTGAAGGTAAAAGCTTTCGCTCAATGGTATCAAAACTTTGCTCTTAAAAACCGAACTTACCTGGCAACAATTTTTGGATGTCATTTGCCCGTTTTGAAGAACTCGAGTCTAAGATTATTCTTGAGTTTAATAAATTGAAACAAACCGGTACTTATGCTAATTATGTTGATCAATTTGAAGAACTTAAAGCTTGCATGCTTCTTATTAACAATGGTGAATTTTCTGAAGAATACTTTGTGGCTAGTTTTATTAGTGGGTTGAGCACTGAGTTACAGGCCTTCATTACCATGTTTGAGCCCACTACCTTGCAACAAACAATTGCTTTGGGAAGGAAGCGATTACAAACACCGGAAGCTATTACCCGAGAAACTAAGACACACCGTCAAACCCCTTCTAATTTTCCCCAAATCCCGGAAGAAGTGATTTCTTCAATAATCTCCTCCTAAACCTGCTACCCCACAACCTTCCAAACCTCCTATTAAGCTATTGACTGCCATTGAGATGGCTGGCAGAAGGGAAAAGGGCTTTTGTTATAATTGTGATGAACCTTTTTCTTTTGGTCACCGTTGCAAACATAGAATTACTTATATGATCATGCTGAGGATGAGCGGGAATTATCTATTGGAGATTCTTTCCAGGTTGTTGAGGAGAAACAAATCCTCATATTCAACAAATGGAAGAGGTACAAATGACATTAAATGCTATTTCAGGGGATGGCCTTACTACAATGAGGCTTTTTGGAGAATGTGGTTCCCATAGATTGCATATTTATACCTTATTAGGCTGATATTTAATGTCTATGAGCTTATATCTTACATGAATCGGTCATCTATATTATCTTTATGTTATAATAATAAATTATTTATTAAATTACAATAAAAAATTTTTAATTAAAATAATCATACTATCACCCTTATGTTATCATTAATGCTAATAGTGCCGTGTAGCACCATATCGACTTTGTTAAGTGCCTCAAGTAAGCTCATAAGTCATAATCTCATACTTATTGTTTGATGGAAATTGTTATTAGTAGAGCTGTCAATCTGTCCGAGCCGGGCCGGGTCGGTCTGGAATTTCTTCGGGCCGCTATTTTGGGGAGCCTAACCCAACCCATGTATTAAAAGTACACTTGATTTGTTTTGGGCCAACCGAGTCGACCCAATGTTTCGGGTTTAATGGGTCGGGCCAAATATGTCCGACTCTTTTCGGATTTGCAAAATCACAGTCCAATCTGGCCCTATTACCGGCCCGATTGGGCCGGACTTTTTTTGACAGCTCTAGTTATTGGTATGACTACTGACTAGTGGCGCTCCAAAATATTATTGTTCTTAATTATTAATACAAGAAAATGAAATGTTAGGTTATTATGATTATTATGATTATGATGATGATGATGAATCTCAAATTCTTTAGTATTTCGCAAGAATTCCAAAATGTATAGAAATATATCACCTCAAGGTTGTTTTCATTAGAATTAAGGATCAGCCGAAATATGACCTAGCTAATCGTGATAGATTATATACGTAAGGTCTAATAGAAAGTAGTAGCTCATGATTTATTATTTAGTGACTTAGTGCAGGGGTTTAATATATTGATGAAGTGAGGTACAACAAAATGAGAATTGAGATATTTGGGGAAACTTGACTAGGCCTGAATTGTATATTTTAAAGTTAATTAATACTTAACCAAATTTAAGAGTTATTGACCTTTATGAAACTTGGTAACATGAAATCGTTAATTAAATATTATAAATTAATATATTGTATCATTACAGATCTCTCACATGCATAGAGTTTGGAACTAATCATTAACAACCGAGTAAGTAAGACACGACGGGAAGAGGTAAGTGAAAATCCATCTGCAACTACAATGCATGAACATAGTATTTCCTGTCTTATTGATACTAAATGTGATTCTTGTATCTTGATGGATGCATTATGGAAACCTTGATGTTCATATGTTGCTTGGTGGATATTGGAGCGTGATGATTATTGTTTCATTGAGCATGTCATTCATTGGCATTTGCACGTGCATGCCTAACATATATATGAGCATTGTTGAGATGATGCATGCACAAGGTGACTTTTGAGAGAAAAGATTTTCGTTGGCCACTGCTAGTGCACCGAGGCATGCGAGGCGTGCTTTATGACATATTTTGGGGCTCAGTGGGTATTACTTCTCGGAGGATCATAGAGGTTGACAGGGGGTGTGCCTCTGATGGTCACGAAAGGGCGGACCACTTGACTGTGCCCTTATTGACACGTCAAGGGGAAGACACCTGAGGGATCATTGGGGAAGACATGGGGTGGACCTCAGGTTGGTCCCAGGAGATGGCCCTGTTTGATAAATATTTTTATCATGATTTTGATGATTTTGTTTTAAAGAGTTTTTATACCAAAACAATGTTTAAAAATGTTGTCCAAATATTTTTACTAATTTTTTGGAGTATTTCTTAAAGTCTATTTTCGACAAAAATTGGACAACACTTTTGTCTCGTGGTCGACCGGTCACCCTATAGGGCAACCCGTACCTGTAGGTGTACGTTGAAAGTAAAAACGAGACCGAAGTTTAAAATTGCGAGGTCGGCCGGTCGCCCAGTCGGTCGGTGCACCGAACATTAATGGTTCCTCCCCTGTTCTTCAAAATTAACAAGGGGACCGGTTGGGCACAGTGGTCGCCGGTCGGACCCCGTCGGCCGGTTGGCTTTGTGTAAAAATGTGTTATTTTCAAACGCGTCTATTTCTACGAGACCGGTCGCCCTAAGGTTTTTGACAAATTATGACCGTTGTGCGTGAGACCAACTTTTCTTAAATTGTGGGATTGATTTCTAACAACTATATTCTTGATTTTAATTGTATTTTTCTATAGATTTTCAATCCCCAAGAGAGCCTATACATGATCAATCATCTCCTATGAATAGAGGAAGATTTAGAGCAACAAAGACAACAATTGAGATACAACACAACAAGATACATTCAAGCAAACACATTGGCTCTTCATTGTTATTATTCTTGTTGTAATTTGCCTAGCTTATCACTTTCACATCTTGAGGTCTAGGCTTTATTTCTTGATTACACTTGCACTCAAATTGTAGTATTCATCATTGAGTTGTAATCTTGATTTTGGTCATCATTCAACACAAGACATCCTTGTGAGTATTCTTGTGGAAAGAATATACTTGGATGATCTAGGTGATAGGTGTTTTAAGAGTATGGTGCTCTTGAGGTGTTGAAGAATTTGGTGTTCTTCAAGGTTGAAGATTGTGGTAATCTTCACAAAGTGCCGTTGGAGATTGTGGTAATCTTCAAAAGAGATTGTGGTAATCTCAAAGGGGGTGTTGAAGAAGAGTGTGGTGCTCTTCAAGGTGATGTTGTAAGGTGTTGTATTAATTTTGGTAATTAATAAAATTTCTTTTTCTTTTTGAAATCCATCCCGGATATACTGGGGTGGTAGAGGATTAGGCCCTAGGTGGGTTGAACCTCTTTAAATCGACGCGTGTTGTTTACATTTCGCACCTTTATATTTGTCTTGGCTTGTTTGAATTTAAAAAGAGGGCTAAACCGAGAAAATGGAGATAATCTATTCACCCCCCTCTAGATTATCATAGTCGCTTGGACTTACAGGCCCTAGGCGATGTCAATTTCGTTAATGATATTGTATTGAGCTCTTTCCGGTGCATAGCAAGTGGACTAGGGGCCCAGTAAAAGAAAGTAATTTTGCACAAAATACCTTGGTGCATAAACATGAATTAGTGGCATAATATACTAGAATGCACCGCATGTATATTGCTTTATTCCTTTGGCATGCATGATTTTCGCTTACTGGGCAATAGCTCATGTAGTTCATGCATTGTAGGTGAGTCTTGTGATCTTTGGATTTCATGGGCTTACTGGGCAGCCTGATGGAGCTCCTACAGGTTACTGAGGATAGTGTACATGGATGACGACCTGTTGGGTTATGTTGATGGGCCACCTTTCCCTTTTTGGTCTTGTATTATATATTGGTTTAAGGTTGTACCCTCTTTTGATAACTCTGACGTAAATATGTATATGTAAATAACTGGGTGATGTGGGTTATACATTTGATCACGTGGATGTCTATTGTGTTTAATAACATGGTCGATTACCTCTTTTGGTTGTGGTCATAGCTTGTCCTTATCTTATAATTAAAATGATTTTACTTGTTTGTTGTTAAAATGTCACATGGATAAAAAAAAAGTTCGCACATTTTAAATAGAGTTTATGACCGAGTCGTGCTATTTAAATATTTTCTAGTAGTAGTAATAGGGGTGGGCGTCACAATAGTCAAAGTGCATGACTTGGTTTCGATCTCATATAAGTGCATGTATTCCCTCCATACTACCCCCATTTGCCCCTATTGTACTCAAATAAGTTGCAATTGTTGGACAAATTTCCTAACAATGAATTTGATATCAGACTAGTCACAATTTTTCATGAAAGTCCATCAAATCAAATTGGATCTAAACAACAATACAACAGCTGGATCTTCTGAATGAACACTATGTGGGACATAATACTACTTATTAAGGGGACACTAATTCCTGTGGAGGAGACTTAAAACCCAATAAAATAAGACAAACAAAAATTAAATAATAATAATAACAGAATAAAAGATGGTTTCTCACATCCCCCCTCTTGGAAAGAGGATGGAGGAAGATAGCGGAAGAAGAGAAGGAAGACAACCATGGATAAGCAAATAAGATCAAAGATATATATATATATATATATATTTTGAGAGAGAGAGACTTTTTCTCTTTTTATTTTTATTCAATTATAAGTTTATTTACTTTACAAAACTATAATTAAGAAAATATAGGATCAAATTAATTGAATTTAATTATAGAGGAGACACATGCTACCTTTTACTTGACTCGAGATCGATCGTTAAAAGTTATTTTGAACTCGATTTGTTAACATAATGAACTAATTTGAACATAAAATTTTCGTTCCATAACTAGGCTAATGGTAAGACGTTTGCAAAACTTAGGCATGTCTAGGTTCAATTCTCACCTAGCTCCTTCCCATACTAGGATTTGTAATTAAAAAAAGGAATACTTGGACTTTTATTTTAATTAGAAAAACTTAACCCAAAAAAAAAAAGAAAAATTCCTTGATCTTGAAGAAAATGCAAAAGAAATATCCACACCAATATAATATGAGAAGTATTTATTGATTTATAAATAAAATTATTCTATTCATTTTCATGTAATATTTTTAATTTTGTCAATTAAGTGTCTTGCATTTTATTTTTCCAATTCTTATGTTTTCCTCTCTAGTTGAAAAGGAATTGAGGGACTGAATTGGAATTTCGCTCGAGATTTTAACTTTTACAGGATTGGTCAAGGGCTTTTTAGTTTCACAATAGCTCTCAAAAGAGTGGAAATAGCGTTAATAGCGGCTCCACAGAAAACAGCGTACAAGAACTCTACCGATTTTTTTTTTTAACTTTTGGGTGTTTTCAAAAATTCGAATTATAAATAAATATTCGAAAGAGGTATGTTATACACAAACGTATATATACATCATATACTGTATTTTCTGTACTTTGTTTCTCTAGTGGCCTGCCTCTTACATCCTCTTGTTACTATGGACGCGTTCGGTTTTAATGGCGCTATTGTTCTCGCACGAATAGCCTTCAAGAATTTGATTTCCCCCCCTTTTTTTGTGTGTTTTTCTGCGTTTCCTGTGGCAGTATTGTGTAAATTTTGTGTGTGAAACGAGCCTATGGTGCAGTTATTTTTAATCATGTGTTAATGGCTATTGTTTTTAGGGTTTCGGATTGGTGGGGTTTAGGGTTTGTTCATGTGGTTGTTCTGGGATTTTTTTTTCAGATTTTATGAAGTCCAACCTTTTGTTGGGTTGTTTTTGGGGGGATTTTGTTTGGGACACGAGAACTCAAGGATCCCTTTTCTCGCACGTAGTAAATTAGATGGGTTTGGGATTTTTTTGATGATATCTGATATTGAGAAAAAGGGAACTTTAGACCTTAAGATATTATGATTTTAAGTTATCCATTCAGAAGCAGAAGACTTGATAAGTATATTGAGAATGACTGAATTGTGAGAAATGCTGGGAAACAAAAGACTTTGGTGTTTTGATAATTAGAATACTGTGTTTAGGACAACCCCATCACTTAATTTCTGATATACTAAAGTGCTGCAGAATGCACATTTTGATAGTGACAGGAAATATTTTGATTGTCTCACTGCAAAGTAAGTAGTAAGTGTAATAGTATATTTGTTATCACATAAATTTTGTCAGTAGAACAGAAAGGATTCCGTGTTTATGTAATTCTAACACCCGTGTCTATTGGAATTCTGCTGTATGTCTTTTGTAGTGTAAATGAAATTGTAGTTGTGAGTGAAATGAACTTTCTTTTGGATCAGCTGTAATATATGACTCTCTGTATCGAAATTTTTGCACTCCCCTCACATAGTACATTACACTCGCATTACTCTAATTTAGATTTTATCCTGCTGTGACAGAAGTCGGAAGAAATACTGTGACTCCTTTTTTTATGCTTATTTGTTATGAAAAAAATGACCCATTTATCAAATAATTTGCATCCGAATCTGAACGTATCTTTTCTTTCAAATGCAGCTAGAAGTCATTAATGCATTTTGTTTAATTATTAAACCAAATGCCATGAGTTTTTGCATGTAGCATGTTGACATTATGGCAGATTTATTTAGTTTGGCATGGAGATTTGTTAATGCACTTGCTTTTTGTGACTTGATTATGATGGTGCATAGGCTGAAAATATCCTCCATTGATCAAGATAAATAGTATTTCTTTCCTAGTCATGGTTGGTTGCATTTGGGAGCTTTACCAAGAGAAGAGAAGTGATAGAAAGATTAAATGAAGCGAAGGCGTGGAAACAAGAAAGGAAGAGCAAAGAAGCCAAAGTTGGTTAGCGCAACTGAAGTGGCATCAAATGTTGTTAGTTTAAATACAGAGGTCAACGCTGGTGCGGATGAGTTTGACAATGAAGAGGTTGACTCAGGAATGGATGCTGAGGCTGAAACAACGCCATCTCCGCGGTAACCAGTCAACCAGAAACACGTGGTAATGCTGATTCTGTAGGGCGACCAATTAATAATATATTTGGGAAAGCAGTATATACACGGGTGAAAGTGAAGATTAAGACTTGAAAAATTTGGACTCTCAACGCACTTCCTCAGATGCTCCTAGTCAAGCGATACTGATAAGAGTATCCAGCAAGTGGGTTCAGAAAAGCGGGGACTTCCTAATGAGAAAATGGAGGATAGTGCTAACTCTCTGTCTGAGACTAATAATGGACTTGTATCTGGGAATATATCTCGAAAGTCTGTGGGTATAAAGATTAAATCTAGGGATTGGGCTCTTCAAGTATGAGCCCTTGTAGCAATACTGAACCAGTCAAGGGAGATAGGATAGAGAAAAAAAGATACTGAATCTCTTCATCAGGAGTCAATATACAATGAGCAAGAATTGAAAGCTGCACTGGAGGTAACATTAGTGTTACTTGAATTTAATTGTTATTCATGGGAAGAAGTAAGATGCAATAGCTTTCCTTGCTTACCTATCTTTACTTTTTCTTCTCTAGGTAATAAGGAAGGTTATGAAAATGGATGCAGCTGAGCCCTTCAATGCCCCCATAAACCCTGTTGCTCTTGGAATACCGGTAAGCATAATTATTTGATGCATTTGTGTTGCTGCATTGTGGAAACCTACAACTTAGGTTTTTTTTTTTTATTTTTATTTTTATTTAGGGTTACTAAATATCACTTCACGAGAGGAAGGGGAGGGTAGAGGTGGTCTTAGTTGTTACGAGACTATTCTGTGCTATGATGAAAAATGTACTCGAGTTGTTACGTATGTGAACATACAAGTTCTTCTGAACCATTCACTATCACTTCCAAAAATAAAATATCAAGTTCTTTGTCCTTAGCATATGATGATCAAATTTGTTGCTTCCATCAATGCTTGACTGGGAAACACTGTGAAGTTACAATTCTCTTTATTGCTCAAGTATGGTTCACTAGTGTAGTGACTAGTGCCCTTGATTTGTTAGACTTGTGTACTTATAATCAAATTGATATATTATCTATGGAATGGAAACAGGACTATTTTGAGGTCATCGATACACCTATGGATTTTGGTACAATATGCAGTAACCTTGAAAAAGGTGTGAAGTACAAGAATTCGGAGGATGTTTTCAATGATGTGCAATATATATGGAATAACTCTTACAAGTACAATAATAAGGGTGATTATATTGTGGAGCTTATGAAGCGGGTGAAGAAAAACTTCACCAAGTATTGGACAGCAGTTGGTTTATTCAATGATCAGTCTCAGGAAAATAATGGTAATTGTTTTTGTTTATGCTCTTCATCTTTGTTCTTTGGGTTTGGATGGTACACTTTGCTAATAGTTGGTTGCATTATAACTTATAAGCTGGATATAGAATTTTCTTTTCTATCAAGAAATTCTGAGAAAATGGGGTCTTGGATGTCTAGAAGCAAAGTCTCATCATAATGATGCTTACCCACTGTAAACACTATGTGCCGTCTTAAGCTTTTGGAATCTAAAAATATTGAAATTTTTAATTTTGAAACATCAAGATTCTATTTCCTCTCGATATTAATCACTGAAATTACTCGTACGCATATCTTCAATGTGCACTGGAATCATATCTATTTTGATTTCGAATTTGTAGAAGTTTTTGATCCAGGGTTTTGTACATTTTTAATTGAGCTTCGCATTATGATTCATAAAACCAGTAGTTATCTTCAATGTGCATCAAGAGTTTATTGTCATTTTTTTTTGAAATAGCATTTGCTACTATTCAAGTAAGTTGAAAGAAAATTTAGTGTTGGATATGGGACACGATTCAGGACATGTATAGGACTCTGGGTTTCTCAAATTATTTTCGTTTTTAGTATTTAATATTAATAATGTAGAGCCTTGTTTTCTCAATTATTTGATTACATCAACAATCATTCAAAAAATACCCGTTAACACCACCGCACATGCATTGTTGATGAAGAAATCGCTCGTCTGTGTTTTATCGATTGCAAACATGCTTATAGAAGTCATTACTGAGTAGAGAATGCGCCTTCTGTGATGAATGCCAATATGGCTCCCGAGGCTAGTGACGAGGTTTCACTATGCCTGATATCCAAACAGATTTTGTCTCCTTCAGTAATTCGGTGATTGGATGCCAACTCAGGCACTTTGTTGCTTCCATAAATGCTTGACTCTAATTTTATGGTTTTGGTCAAAGCCATTGATGATTATTTTGAATATGTGGAGTTGCATTTATCAATTGCATTGGTTCATTCACTTGAGTCTAAATAGGACATGATGGTTGCTGGCATGAAACTTGACAGTGCTGTATTTTTTGAAATTAAGAATATGTTGCTCACACTCATCAAAGATGATAGTTGCGATAGTCGTCTGCCCTCTTTTTTTCTTTTCTATCAATGTGAATCTAAGACTCTCTAGACGAGCCCACGAACCTAGCTATGTACATAATGCATCAATCGTTATCATGTTCCATAGGATCCACACCTAGTATAAAGTCTTGTATACTGTGAATGATATCCATTACTTGGTCATATCTGGATTGGAAAGAACCAAAAAATCACACCTTTCAAGAGTTTTTTTTTACTGAGCTTAGGTTGTGCTCGACCTTGGCTTGCTAATCTTGAATTATAGTTTTATTCAGTGAATCTTGTAGAATTAGTTTTTCGATAGCATGATTTTTAACTTTGAAGTCATGCTCAAATGTGCTTTTATTCAATAGATCACTTGGGCCAGCTGGCACAGAATTTCGTTTAACATTATGTGTTAATGTGGCTACCAATTTTAAACCATTATTGTTTCTTAAAAAATGTGGCCAAATATAAAACAACCCAACTAGTTAATAAATGTACTCTGAGTCCCAAAAAAACTATTATCATTTCCTTTTCAGAACGTTCTGGAGTAAGACATTATTTTCTTGAATGGAGAATCTTGAAAAAATATTCTTTTTCAATTAAAGTAATGATGTCACACTAGTAACTCTTACTCACTTCTTTAAGGCACAATAGTGTAAAAATACACCAAATCATGTTTTCCAATTCATCTAAAATTCTGTGTCGTGTATTAGCTTTATAATTTGGGGATGTGGGACTAGTAGCTATCTCTTATATGTTATAACAATATATAGGCCCTTCTTTGTTGTACAAGATAACAAGTTTTACGGCACGATTTTAGACTTTTGTGGAAAAGGAAACATTCGACGAGATTATCTCAATGACTACCATCGTTGAAAATTTTCCTTAATTTTGAAATGTTGATTCTGTTATTTACTAGGTATTTCTTATTCTAATAGGTTCCGAAGGCAATCCAGTAAAGGATCCTACTCCTTCAAGTGAGGCGGATACGCCAGTCAATGGTGGCGCTTTGAACCTTTCGAGCAAAAAGTTCCACGGGTATGATACTGTGACTGCCAGTACTCCATTTTATTCTATTGTAAGATTCATAATTGAACAAATTGTAGCAACCCAGAAATTTATGTATAAAAGTGAAAGGAATGGAAGATCTTGAACATTGTAACAGACATTTATTTAGATTTTTGTAGTATACAACTTTGTCCTTGTTAAATGGGCTTGGGTAGAACTCATCCCCAAAGCTAGCTCAAAGGGAGAGGGTGCCCAACCCACATTTATACATAATACAGCCCAGTAAATAGGCGATGTCGGACAAACACAAACTCTAACACCCGCCCTCACGCCGAGCGTGCCAAACTCAATTCCCACCATCGCCTCCAAACCAAACCTGGGTGCTATGATACCATGTTAAATGGGCTTGGGTAGAACTCATCCCCAAAAGCTAGCTCAAAGGGAGAGGGTGCCCAACCCACATTTATACATAATAACAGCCCAGTAAATAGGCGATGTGGGACAAACACAAACTCTAACAGTCCTTATCGATGTACTCCAACTAGCTTGTTCTTTGAATCCACATGGTAGCATTTAGTGTGTTGCTCTTTTGCAGCCACATGTAAATATTGAGTATTACCATTAAGTTGTAAATTTTCTCCTGAAATATTCTGCAATCTCATCATCAACTGCACCTTATCCCACTATGTGGGATCGGTTGAAATATTCTGCAATCTAATTATGTAATTTCTTGGATTTTCATTAATGACTCTATCGCTGCCAAGAAATTATTGTTCTTCTAAAAATTAACTATTTCCGAATAAATACTTATTTTCGTTATGAAGACGAAAGATCAATAGAACCAAGATCAAAGAAGCTGGCTGAGATTACAATGAAGGGTTGGGATGCCATATCATGGGCCATTCAAGGGACAGAAGGATACAGCATGATAGGCAATGCCAACATTAGACTTAGTAATAGAAAAAATTACAGTTTGGACATGGATGCTTCCACTGTGATGCTCATGATTCAAAGAACCTTAATATCTTTTAGGTTAAATATCTCGCTTGTGGTAAATCATTAATTTTTCATGTAGCACGTCACGCCCCTTGAATCGTCTGCTGCTGCCTTTCTTCCTTTTTTTTTTGCTCTTCTTCAACCTCCCTTTTGTTTGTTGTGGTCATGGTCGAAGGTTATTGCTTTGCCTCTTTTATTTCTTTCTCCTTATCTATGTAACGGTCCTAGTCATGATTCTAGCTCAGAAAATTCATTGTTTTCATTTTTTTCCTTTCCTGCTTCTTGGTCAGTTGTTTCTGCTGTAATTTGATGACTAAGATAAAGATTAACATGGAGCTTTTCATTTACATGGTGGAACATTTGATTTTCCTGCTCTTGCTTATTTTGCTTCGAAGATAGATTTAATTCAACCGAAGTGTATGACTACTTTACTCTGTCTCTTCTTTTTTACTTTCTTTTGTTATCTGTATATTTTTTCTGAAGCATGAACTAATAACTTGGTTAAAATGCATCATGTAGCACTGCAAATGTCAGTCTCTCACTTCAACTTCCTATTGTTATCTTTGCAGACTTAAGAAGCACAAGGAAGGTTGCCAGTGTGCTATATGTGTAATGATGCGACGCAGGCAAGAGCGAGAGGAGATTGCTCGTTTGATGGGAGGAACTGAAGGTAGTGATGACTCCCTGGGTGAAGATATCAAGCCAGAGGTATCTCTGTAATTGACTTTTTATTCTCTTTGGCTCTGTTAAGTGCTTAGTAAGACATGATCAAACTTAAAACTGTGAGTGAGTCTTTCACAATGATTAAGTACTAGTCTGCATGTGCTGTGGGTTTTAATTGCCTGAAATTATTTCAAATACCTGCAGCTTCAGTCTTTAAATTCAGTTAATTGAAGTTGGTTTTTACCCATGACACAAACTCACCCATGATAGAGAGAGCAGCCATTTGTGCTTTCTATGTTTTCCTATTATTATTCATGGAGGAGGGAATGGGGCACAAAGAATGAAGAATGAAAATGGAGTATGGGCATTTATGTTTTAAATGATGACAGCCTTACGATATTAGGGGATTATTTTTTGTTCTGGTTAAATGGACATGAGGGAATTGTTTCTTTCCTGTTTCCTACGGGTTGAGGGTTAATAATTAGAGTTCCCTTCAGCAATAGGGTTGAATGAGAAAGAAAATGGATTCTTATTATACTTTCTTTTTTTTTTTTCTGGGGGGAAGGGGCTGAATTTGAGGCTGCGATTGCCTACCAAAAAAATTCATTTTCGTTCCGCTAGAGAATTTCTTTTACCCCAATATGCGATTTGTCATGAACATTTTCAGAAAATGCATTGTTTTCTCACTTTTCTCGCATCAATCACATCTACTTAACTTTTCATGATAAACAAAATCAAATCGTCAATCATTATAACACATTTTCTCGCAGATTCCACTATTCATCCACCCACACGTTTCCAATCACCAACCACATACAATCATTATTTCACTATTTTTCCATATCAAATCAACTTTCATCACTACATTTACATCTCATATCCAATCACACTTTCAAAACTTGTCCTTTCAAAAAATTTAATTCGCAATTCTCTAGCAGAAAAATTAATTTCAGAATGCAAGGATATCCGATCGCAACCTGAGAATGGTATGCATTATCTGGCACCACATATTGGGGCAGGTGGCACCATTTCCGATGAGATTCGGAAAGAAATGCCTAAACAGAACGATGATGGAAGCACTGCAATTGACCAACAGAGGCCCAAGGTAACTTGCTCTGTTATTAACCTCATAACCGAATCTTACTTTCTATATATGAAGTGCCCTTCTCTATTAAGTATGTTACTCCTTGCACTATTTATGACCTGCTGTTTTGCAAGTGTGGTGGAAATTTGACTTGTGGAGTATTGGAGAATTTCTTACATCTTTGGGATAATTACAAAAACTACCCCTGAGGTTTAGCTTAACTAAAAATATATTGTGTTGTCTTTTAAAATTACAAATATCCCTTGTTCGTATTTGTTTTACAAATTACTCCTCAGTAGTGTGCAAGTTGTAAAATAAAAACATATATCAAGGGGTAATTATAATTTTGTGAGACCGTGTTTTTCTTCTTCTTGTAATTAGACTAAACCTCAAAGTAGTATTTGTAATTATTCCTACAACCTTTTTTTTTTTTTTTTTTTTTTTGTGGGTTTATTTGCTTCCTTGTTCTTGGTTTTTCTCCACATTTGATTTCCTTGTATTTTCCGCACCTCTCTGTGTCTCTAAGTGGAAGGGTATTTGAGCTTGCTCTTTACTGTGTGTGATTGTAGGCTTACATCTCATGAGATCTGCATTCAAGATGTGTATGAATATACATAAAAATATATCCATTTCCAATGTTGAAACTGTGAGCTGCCTTTTCTCTTTTACCAGTGTTCTAAACCCGACTAGCGCCTAGCGCCTAGCGCCTAGGCGAAGCCTGGGCGGGATTAGGCGGGACTTGAGCGGTGTTAGGTGGAGCCTAATTCGGAAAATAACATAGGCGGATAAGGGGGCCTAACACCTAGGCGGGGACTAATCGGGGCTAAGCGGGGATTTTTAGAACAGTGTCTTTTACTCTAATTACTGACCAAAGAAAATTAATTTCAGAGTGAAGTTATGAGTGTCTTTTTAAACAAGATATGATGATCCCCGAAGTGAAGATATTTGGTGTAGTTTTTTTTTCTTTTTATACAAAGATATTTGTGTGTAGGTTTGAGTCTGTTAAATGTGGTTGGATTGCATTTGGACAAAAAAATCGAAACTAAGGATTTCAAATTTATAATAATAGTTTCATTGAACTTGTGTGAATAATGTCATAATATAATGGATTTTAAATTTTTTTGCTCATATTTTGAGTTATTATTTGAGTCATCGCACTGAAATTTATCTTGGAATCATTTGAACTTCTTTTCCTAAATCATCTATCAAATATAAATCCTTTCGCTCAAATGCAACCTTAGGATAATATTATGAATTTTCATGGATCATATTCATTGTCCAAGTGTCATAAATAGTTTTGATAAGAAAACTTCATCATGAGAATGAGAAATGAAATTTTACTCTAAAAATTGGATTATTTAGGAATAAAAATAGGGGGAAAAACACTTTGCCCTCTGGCCATTTTTACACTTCGCCTACTAAATTCTTTTTTTTTTTTGCGATATTTTACCATCCAAACTACACGGGATTTACACTTTGCCCACTGGAGCCACATCGGCGGGGGATATTACGCCAAGATTCTGTCACATGCATGCCACATGCTAATATTGTTGCACTTTGCCACCTAAACTTTGCGTAATTTTACGCTTTGCCGCCCTAGAATTAAAATAAAAAAAGAAAAATTACACTAAACCCCCTGTACTATTCATGTTTTACACTTTACCATATAAATTATATTTTGTTATACTTTACCATATGATCTATGTAAAATTTTGCACTTTGCCATATATGGACAGTTTTACCCTAAATTATATACATTTTTAAAAATATTTGTAGTTGTCCTATATTGCCTTTACTTGTCTTCTTTGGATATGTCCATGATGCTGGGGATTATTTTTTTTGTGGACCTACTGATGCAAATTGTGCAAAAAATAGAGCACTGGATATTCGAATAAGTTTTGGGATTGATCGCCTGATGTCAATGAACATGTACTCAATATATTTCCTGAAAAGCTCTTGATTATTGGGTCCTTATTTGGTTTTAGCCTTCCATCTTTGAAAGTTATGCGAGTCTGTGACTTACATTCATTACCTGATCAAAGGGTTTTTATAATTTAATTTACATATTTGCTGATGATCAAGGGATTCTTTTAGAGAAGGTTTTTTTTTCCCCCTTGCGTCTTACAATAAAATATTTGACTTGTCTGAGAAGAGCATTGCCAGCTTTTGATGCTTGTTGCGTCATGCATTACGGTGCCATGATTTTACATACTTGTTTAACAAATTGAGTTATGGTGGTTAGTTTCTTTGAAAGCTTGTTGTTCTATTGTATGATCTAAGTTGGCCTTTAATCTTGAACTATGGTCTGCTTAAGAAATTGATGATACATGTCATTCTGGTTTTGCTGCAGAAGAATGAAGGAGATATGATGGTGATTGATGTCCAGTGTGTTCCATCTGATTTTCATGCTCGATATAAAGCTCAAGAACGCACGTAGGTATCAAACATAAACTTCACCCCTGAGAATTGCTACTGCACCCTGAGAATTGAGATATTCATGGGCACTTACAAAATATCTCTTTTAAATATCTGATTAGTTTTGCTTATTTCTATGATTTATGGTCCAAGTGATTCAAACAACTCCCTTGATCTATTTTTGCATTATACACATGGAATGGTATAAAAGGATTCAAGTATGTAATATAATTCAATGAGAAAAGAATCCTACTAACTTTTTGGCTTGTTTGAATGAAGTCCTTCACTATCCATATGACCTTCATTTTTGTTGTAACACGGTTCTTTTTGTTCTCTCTGATAATTTAGTTGCAGTGCTACGTTACTTTTAACTTATATTCCGTGGATTCTGAAACTTAGAAGTATCCTTTTGGTTATTTTGCTTTAGGTACTTCTATAGGTTGTTATCTGGGAAGGAGCCTTTGTCAACTTTCGAGAAAGACCGAGCTTGGCATGTACCTGAAGAACTGGATCTTTTAGCTGTGCAGGTTGACTAGCAAATGCACTGGAACTTTTCTATTATAATTCTTCGTATCATACTTCTAATGACTGAAATGGGTTAATTGTGGTTATTACCCAGAAAGCATGCCAAGTACTCATTGGGCATCATGATTTCAGTTCATTCAGGGGTGCTGCAGAACCAAACCCCTGAAATCTAAGGCCGCAGAACCAAGGCCGCAGAACCAAACCTGAATGGGCTTTTGGAAATTTGAAACATCTCTGAGTTTTCTTGTAATTAGCCCAAACCTCAAGGTAGGATTCTTTATTTTTGTGTTTTAATGAAATATAAATTTATGCCTTTTGTTATTTTTGGGTAGTGTTTTTTTTTTTTTTTAACTAATATGGTTGAAATATGGGTCCAACCGTGAGTGTATTGGGCCTTCATATTTTCAATTTTTTAAAGTAATTGTATTTGGGCCTTAAAATTATGTCCTTTTATATATGTAATTTGGGCTTAAATTTATACAATTACTTTAAAATTATTTTCTGTAATTATGTTTCAATTTTCTCTTTGAGATATGTTGCGTCAAAAGTTACTGATCCAAAGTGCCATCAAATTTTGATTTGTAATAGTGATAGCAATAAGCAGATCAACAACCAATGTCGTAATTAAAGAAGTCTTTCAAAATTTATCGTAGATTTTATTTTCCGTAATTTTTCTATATTGCCTTATTATTTATTATTCTGTTACTCCATATGGATTCTACTCATTTGAGTTTTCAAAAATAATTAAAAAATATTTCATTAATACACTCCGTGCATCACACGGGTGAAATACTAGTGGTAAAATATAAGACAAAACTGGACTAATGGTATCACTCCTCCAATGTGTGGGGAGGTCGGGGAGGTTCAATCCCTAGTGAAGTGTGTGTCTTAACTCAAAAAAAAAAAAAAAAAAAACTTGGACTATTTTTAACAATTAGAAAAATTGAAGGATGCAATTATAAAATAATTTAATGACGTTCACAAATTCCATCAATACAACTAACTATTGCAGTAAAATGTAAGATGGAATCAAACTTGAAGGTTTTTCTAATTACACCAAACCTCGTGTTTTTTTTTTTTTTTTAATACCTATCTTCTATGTTCCAGAAATGAATAAATATCCAAGGACAAGCTATAATAAAATGACCAATGGTCTTTACTAATTTAGGGCCTCACCATATTTGGTGCCCGATCATTTCTTGAACCAAGGAAAAATTCGGTCATCTAATTTGCTAAAAAAAAAAATATCAAATAGACTATATATTTGGAGAGAGATCATATTTCACATGTCCCAGGTAGAGACCAGATGCAGGGGCCATAGGACTTGCAGCACTCACGTTCTTTGCTTCCAGGATTCGTTCAACTGAAAAAATCAAAATAAAATAAAGGGATAATTACAAAAGACCCCTGAGATTTGGGCTAATTACAGAAAAACCCAGAGATGTTTCAAAATTACAAAAAGCCCCCTCAGGTTTGATTATGCCTTAAATTTAAGGGGTTAACTGTAATATTTCTAGAAATATCATGGGTTTTGTGAAATGTTTGTTGTTTATGAAGGGAGAAAATGTAAGATGGAATCAAACCTCAAGGGTTTTTTTGTAATTTTAAAATATCTCTGGATTTTTTTGTAATTAGCCTAAACCTCAGGGGTGTTTTTGTAATTATCCCTAAAATAAATATAGTTTAACAAAAGAAAAACAAGAGTTTAAATTAGTTACAAATTTACCCCCACAAACACTGCAAAAATTTTACATGGTCGTACCATCAGAGACCGTGAGATCGCCCGTGCCCACTGATTTCAGAACTCCAACAAGCAATCTAACCTGTCCAAATTTGGCCATGGTAAAAGATGTGAGATGCATGTTATATCATTTCAGAAACAATTTTTTCCTATGATTGAAAACAGTTTTATACTAGCTTTTTCAGATATTTAAATGCATGCATGCGGTGAATAGACAAAAACACATTAGACAATTGTGAAAGAAACATAAAAGGTACCTGATGGTAAAGGAAAGAGCGTGCTCGTGCGGTAACCACAAAGCAACGGTGTCTTTTCCTAATGCCGAATCCTTGAATTACCTCTCCACCAGAATTCTCTATAAGTTGATTAGACGGGCCAGTAACACAAGGAGGACAATCAGTTTCTGACTTGTTTGAGTTTGAGAATGAACCTAATGTGGCATAATTGCTCTGTTCTCTCTCCAATAGTGAAGGGAAATATGGGCTCGAAGCAACCTCAGTAACAGTTAGCTCCTCCAGAGTTCTGATGGGTGACTTGGCCTGTCAACCAGTAAAAAAGTAAAGGAAGTGTTAAATACTAGATAAAAAAATATACACAAAGGACTCGTTTCCAATAGTTGATTGGATTGATAAAATAATTTGGAGAAATTAGGAATGGGTAATAGAATTGAGTTCAATAACGTATTTGGGAAGTATGATTGTGATGTTTGATTAATTTAGTAGGATAACAATATTTTGTTTTGCATTGATGATAAAGTTGGATAAATTTCCGAAATGACCAAAATACCCCAAATGAAAAATAGAAACGAAATACTACCGACGCAAATGATGGACAACTTCATCAATGACTGTTCATCGGAGTATTGGAGTTGGGTTAGGTTATATAATTGCACCCCCATGACTTGCACCCCATGGCCTGGACAAGTTAACAACCAAAAGCAAGATAAAAAAAAGGGGGTCGAGATTAGAATCATGGGTTCAAAGATTTCAAACAATTGATAAACCTGGACTAAACATTTTTTCCTGGCCAATCAAGTTTCCCAAATGAGTTCAAACAAGATAGTGCGAAAGAATAACCAAATCAAGATTTCGACTGGTATACATTGCTAGAGAAGCACATTCAAAAACAAAAACCTAATTGAGTAATTTCAAAGAAAAAAATCATGATAAAGTTGGTATCTAGAAGACAAAACAAACCTGGCAAGCAGCAGCCCTGAATGAACTGAAATCATGATGCCCAATGAGTACTTGGCATGCTTTCTGGGTAATAACCATAATTAACCCATTTCAGTCATTAGAAGTTTGATACGAAGAATTATAATAGAAAAAGTTCCAGTGCATTTGCTAGTCAACCTGCACAGCTAAAAGATCCAGTTCTTCAGGTACATGCCAAGCTCGGTCTTTCTCGAAAGTTGACAAAGGCTCCTTCCCAGATAACAACCTATAGAAGTACCTAAAGCAAAATAACCAAAAGGATACTTCTAAGTTTCAGAATCCACGGAATATAGTTAAAAGTAACGTAGCACTGCAACTAAATTATCAGAGAGAACAAAAAGAACCGTGTTACAACAAAAATGAAGGTCATATGGATAGTGAAGGACTTCATTCAAACAAGCCAAAAAGTTAGTAGGATTCTTTTCTCATTGAATTATATTACATACTTGAATCCTTTTATACCATTCCATGTGTATAATGCAAAAATAGATCAAGGGAGTTGTTTGAATCACTTGGACCATAAATCATAGAAATAAGCAAAACTAATCAGATATTTAAAAGAGATATTTTGTAAGTGCCCATGAATATCTCAATTCTCAGGGTGCAGTAGCAATTCTCAGGGGTGAAGTTTATGTTTGATACCTACGTGCGTTCTTGAGCTTTATATCGAGCATGAAAATCAGATGGAACACACTGGACATCAATCACCATCATATCTCCTTCATTCTTCTGCAGCAAAACCAGAATGACATGTATCATCAATTTCTTAAGCAGACCATAGTTCAAGATTAAAGGCCAACTTAGATCATACAATCGAACAACAAGCTTTCAAAGAAACTAACCACCATAACTCAATTTGTTAAACAAGTATGTAAAATCATGGCACCGTAATGCATGACGCAACAAGCATCAAAAGCTGGCAATGCTCTTCTCAGACAAGTCAAATATTTTATTGTAAGACGCAAGGGGGAAAAAAAAACCTTCTCTAAAAGAATCCCTTGATCATCAGCAAATATGTAAATTAAATTATAAAAAACCCTTTGATCAGGTAATGAATGTAAGTCACAGACTCGCATAACTTTCAAAGATGGAAGGCTAAAACCAAATAAGGACCCAATAATCAAGAGCTTTTCAGGAAATATATTGAGTACAGGTTCATTGACATCAGGCGATCAATCCCAAAACTTATTCGAATATCCAGTGCTCTATTTTTGCACAATTTGCATCAGTAGGTCCACAAAAAAATAACCCCAGCATCATGGACATATCCAAAGAAGACAAGTAAAGGCAATATAGGACAACTACAAATATTTTTAAAAATGTATATAATTAGAGGGAGAATTAGAGCAGAATGTGAGGGAAGCACCGCAGGCAAAATCTAGGTATACAAATTGCAAGAATTGAAACGACAACAACTTTGTATATTTCACGTGGCAAGCCACTTGATGAAATGAATCCATTAAAAAGAAAAGAGAAATGTTATTTTTATTGGTTCTCCTGCAAGACTATCACTCTCGAACAACTTCAAAGTGGACATCTTATGTCCTGGAAATCCCACTTGCACTAACTTGTATTGTTACATGCCCATGCTGCTTTATCTATTACAAAATAAAAGCAACCAAAAGTCCAGCACTTTCAAAATTCTCTCCATCAGTTACATTTTCAGTTCTGCATGACATCTAGCTTAAATAATACCTGTAATGTTTCAAATTATGTTCCCCATCAAACAAAGACGAGAGCCGGAATGCATTCTATACATTTTGGGCAATCATTTTATCTTGTTCACAGACCAGATATAAGTGAGACTGAGAGGAAGTAAATATGTCATACATTGAAACTTATCAAACCAGAGTTCAGAAGAGAAGTAAGAAAAGTGATTTAGGCAACTGAAGGCCAGATGATTCTTATTTTGAGCAATATCATTCAGCCAATTACATAAATAAAGAGAAACAAAATACACAAGCAAGTATTGCCCCACATATTGATGAACCATACAAGAGACTATCTGTCAAGAAGATTATCAAACATAATTGTTGATATCCAGATTAATTTGAATAGCAAAAACATACCTGTAAAAAATGATTTACAGCTCTTTTGACCACAGAAGGTTCATGGGGTGGTAACTGCATATCAAAAAAGTGAATAGGAACTTAACACCATCCAGTTAATCTATACACAGTTATATATGAATTTTTATCGCGGTATTAATTGGTAAGCAGAATAGAGCAAATTTTTTCTAATAAGCACAAATTAATACTTCCTCCATGGCTGCAAATAAGTGAGCTTGGGGTCAAATTTAAAGATTTTCAAACTAAAACTCAAGGTCACTTTAAAAAGTTTGAGCTTGAGCTAAAACTTTGAAGCTCTTGAGCTCGATTTAAAACATCAAGCTCTGACTTGATTCATTTACAATGAAGCCTATTCAAGGTTGAGTTTGAACTCGATCTTATACCAAAAGCTTATAGTTTGATTCTTGAATGAATATGAATGATTTTACTTGGTTACTTTAAATATAATTATTACTATCACTGATTATTCATAATATTTTTCTTATTTAATAGTATTTTCACAAAAATAAAATATAATTTAATATAGTCATTGTAACAAAAAAGTAATGACAATATTTCGAGCTCACCTATACTTACATCCCTAACCAGATTTGTAACCCCTATTTCTCTTGTTGGTTGTCCCACAATAAAGCTCCGTTTTATAAAATGAGAAGTTATTTCTCCAGAAACTCCTTAATAACATCTCTGACTCTCAATTGCCATTTTTAAGGATAATAATGGTATAATACACAAAATTCTCACTTTCCCAACTCTCATATAAAACTGTGCCCCGTCAATTGGGAACTACAAAATTTGGAATGGAGGGAATGTAGATTAGCTAGACTGCATTTAAAGTAGCATGTATGTAGCTCAAATGAAGACGGTGAGGTAAGTAATGAAAAAAAGATTCATATAGCCATGCTTGCTCGGGAAAGGAAGGTTATAGAAATAGCAGAGAAACTCAACCCTTCTAGTTGTTCTGCCCTATATTTTAAAGTTTGTAGAATTTATTAAGGTTAAGGGTCAAAACCATGATTAAATAATTAAGCACGAGCACATATGAGCAAAAGCAACTCACCACTTCACCAGGTTTTCTTTTGCTTATCCTCTCAATATCTACATGGCATACGTTTGAAAGCGCATGAACACCTGCATCCTAAAAATAATCCACATTTGCCCAAGCAATTAAAAAGCTGCATGCCAGTCGAAACATAACCAAAAAATATATAGATGGAAAACTCAATCAAGTAAAAAGGAATCAAAGAACTCACAGTCCGGCTCGAACAAAAAACGGGGACTGGCTGTCCAATAAATTTTTGAAAAGCATCCTGTAGAATTAGAAAGAACAAATCTTTAATTTTGATAAAATTTCCGAATCAAATAAAGTAGGAAATAATTATTACGTAAAGAAATTAAATGAATATCACCTCGAGAACACCCACAACGGTTCTACCAGTGGCCGGAAAATCGAGTGCCAATGTACTCAATCGCCACTAAGTATCTTTGAATTCTTGGATTCGGGCTCATATTCCTGTCAACAGACTCTATCTCTTCTTCCTCAACGTCGTCGGAGAAATCTCCGCCGTCGATTTTGGCCAGCTTGGAGGGGCGTCGAGGGGATTCAGGTCGTTGATTTCGCAATTGGTGGGAAATCTGCGGAACAGACGGAGTGGATTGCTCGGCAGGCATTTGGTTTCTTCAGACAATGAAAGGCGGGGCTTTTAGGGCTTTTTCTGGTTTGGACTTTGGAGAAGAGAGGTTTGGGTCATTTGGCGACTATAAAATATAAAATATAATAGTTCCCCACATCTTTCTTATAAACTTATCAAATCATAAATCTTGAGGATTTCAAGATTTAATTTACTCACATTGTCCATATATTAATAAGTCAAGTTTGACAAAAATAAATAATTAGTCTCTTCAATAATGGAAAGAAGATCGAAATTACAACCCAATTAAAGGAAGTTAATTTTGTACAAAATTATGTTTTATTACTAATCCAAAAAAGTACCTTGGACATATTTAATTGCCTTTTTTTTTCTTGGGAGAGACGTTAAAACAAGATATAAAAAATCCTCCTACCATTAATTATGGAAATCATTAAATGCAAATTATATAACACGTGGAGAAATTGAAAATTTCCAAAATCATAAACATCATTAATTAAGGAAATCATTAAATGCAAATTATATAAAGAATCTTTTTCACATCATTGATTATGTGTTATCTCTGTCTTTTTACCTTATTACCATAATATATACACACTACCATATATTATCTTATTATCTTATACCATATACTATATAATCATATGGGGTAATGTTCAAAATCCATAAAACAAAAAAATACAGAAACAAAAACGTCTCTTCCTCTCAAGATTTCCAAAAGGTACTTTTATCTCTTTTAAATCATTTATCCTCGTTTGAATTAATGAATTTTCCAAAACTGTTCATCTAATTAATTTTACTGGATCAGTACAGTAAATGTTATTCAGTTCTTGTTTTTACAGTGTCACACTCTGTTTCATTAATTTTTTGCAGATTTAGATATGGGGAGGGCAAAATTGAACATGGAACTTATAAGCAAGGAGAAATCAAGAAACATAACATTCAAGAAAAGAAAAGAAGGCCTAATCAGAAAAATGCATGAGTTCACAACACTATGTGATGTCAGTGCATGCATGATAATCTATGGTCCAAAACAAGAAAAGGGTAATAATTTCACAGAACCAGAAATCTGGCCTCAAAACATCGACGAAGTCCGTCGAATCATCGACATCTACAAGGCCAAGAACAAGGATTCAGGCAACAAGACATTTGGCCTGTCTGATTTCTTCCATGACAGGAGGAGAAAAATAGAAGAGGAACTTGCAAAATTGAAGAAAAAAACATGGAGTCAAAATATCCCACGTGGCTCGAGTTCATGAACTTCATGTCTGAAATCAGATTAAGGGAATTTGCAGCAGGACTGAGCAACAAGGCAGAGTATGTGAAATCAAGAATTGAGCTTTTGAGGAGAAACAAACGGGGCCTTATTGATCATCATTTGGATATGAACAATTTGATGGATTTTTCAGCCCATCATGTGGTTATAAACCAACAGGCTGCTATTCACTATCCCACCAACACCACCATTGATCATCACCACCATCAGAATTCCATGATGATGCTCTTGATGAATGATCATCATAATATTAATGATCATTGTGTGCAGTTCGGGGCGCGGCGTCGAGTAGTAGCGGAAATATTCAGTGCGTCGTATAAAAGACAGTTTTTACGAGTCGATGGAGGGCGGGCCGTGGTGGACCCCAACATGATGAGTCATAGCCGAAACCGTTGGCCCGGTACTATGGCCCGCGGTTCGGTGCCGGTTTCGACGCCCTACATGCAGATGATGCGGTGCGGTTCGACTAATAATAATTATGATGGTGGTGATGGGCAAGATGATATTGGTAATCAGTATCAGATGAATTATAATAGAGCAAGGTATTATGAGTAGGGTTTTTTTAGGTTTTTTGGGGGTTGGGTTTTATATTGAGGTTTTGGACTTTTAATGTTTTTTTTTTTTTTTATGCACATTTGAATTAGTTTGATTTGTGTTTCTTGGAGAATTGGACAGTTTTTTTTTTTACTTGGATGTTGAACACATTTTTTCTCAATATTTTACTTGAGATCAGCAAAGTTTGTTTATCTTTTGTTGTCAATTAATTATCTAAGGTGAATCTTGTTGAATTGGCTTTTATATTTGCACTAACTAACTCAACTATAATTTACTTTCACAAAACCAGGTTTCATAAGTAATATTCTGATAAATGCAAGGAGATCTTTTGAAATGTTTTTTGCATATAAATGAGTAAAATGTAAGACACATCAAATCTAAAGGAGTTTTTTTGTAATTTTCAAAAATTTTCGGGTTTTTTTTTTTTTTAATTAGCACGAATCTCACGGAGGTTTTTGTAATCATCCCTTACTTTTACATACATTCTATATTGGGAAAATTTTTAAAGTACCCACTATGGATAGTGGGTGCTTTTTTTCTACCCACTAGGATAACAAACTTCTTTTCTACCCAAATTGACCAAAATACCCCTCCTTTAAGTTGGTGTTTTTGAATTTTGAAATCTAAGACATAAATATGTATAGGAACCGTATAAAAAACAAATGAGAAAGCAAAAAGTGAAAAAAATAAAACAACAAAAGTAAAAGCGACTACCCACCCATTTCGTGCTCAAATACATCAAAAGGAAAAAAATACAAACCCATTTTCGTGCCCCATCCTCTTCAAGAAGAAGAAGAAATACCCAACCCCCATTTCGTGCCCACATCGGTCAAGACTCAAGAAGAAGAAGAAAATGCCATCCCCATTTCGTGCCCAATATCGTGCGAGAAGAGAAGAACATGGATTCAATCGTGTCGCCGACGCCGACCGCTTCCACTCCGCCGCCGCTCGCGCTTCCGCCTCCACCTCTGGCGCCGCGCCTTCCGCTCCGCACCATCCTCCGTCGCCTTCCGAACAGGTAAGCATATCAATCGTCATTTAGGATTCATTGATTTAGGATTTTTAGTGTTCGATTTTAAGTTTTAAACTCTATTTATGTTAGGTTAATTGATTTAGGATTTTTAGTGTTCGATTTTGGTGTTTAGGGTTTATCAATTGGGTTATTGTTGGATAAATTTGTGAATAAGTTTGATAAATTTGTGTGTTGGGTTATTGTTGGATGTTGGTGACTTGGTGTAGTGATCGCCTTGACGTATGCGCGATTTGATGTAGAAGATGAAGCGGCACGATATCGCGCCTATTATAATGGGTGCGATATTGTGCCGCATATCGCACCTAGGTATAACGGGCACGATATCGTGCCCTGTTATAATTGGGTACGATATCGCCGCATATCGCACCAGGTATAATGGGCACGATATCGCGCCTGTTATAATTAGTGCGATATCGTGCCACATATCGCACTGGGTATAACGGACACGATACCGTGCCTTGTTATAATTGGGTGCGATATCGTGCCCTAGTTATAAATTGAACTAGTTATAAATCTTGTACGATATCGTGCCCAGGGTTTTTTTGTATTCTTTCCATGTATTTTTGCCTATATCGTGCCTAGATATCCATATCCATATTGTCCCACATCTTTTTTTTTCACTACGATTCGCAATTTTTCAACAATTCATCTTAATAAATTGAAATTTATTAATTGTTGTAGGTCGGTCCACAATGGAAGAGACCCTCATATCATCGAGAGAGGGCTCACATCGCGGGATACGTTCGATCGAATATTATTCGACCATCATAGATGAGTTCTTTGGAGATCGTGATGATTTATATAGTCGGTTTAGACAAATCGGCTTTCGGATATTTTATGGATTTTGGGTATGACGGAGCCGGTTTGTAATGCGACATCGCATGCATTAGTTGCGATGGAGGTGCATGTGCGGGGACGCTCCGGAATCGGAGTGTTGGTTCCACGTCGGAGAGAGCGATTACTCATCGATTCTCTCGGCGTGATTTTGCTATGATATCGGGATTGCGATTTTGTGGTCCACATTTGACCCTAACGGTGATTTTGAGGTACCAGAGACCGGTATATATGTAGCGGTATTGGCTAGGGGTGATCAGTTACCGCCGCGCATTTACGCGATTTATTTGCTCTTGGCACCTTCCGTGACTCACCGACGATGCCCTGAAGGTGGCGAAGGTGTTATTTGCCTTTTACATGATATTGTGTTTCGATGGCCGGCTGCATCGCAGCCGACCGGGTCGGGGTTTTTTTGATTGAGGCGATGCACGGTGAGGCGTTCCTGGGGGAAATACTCCTTTCGAGATATTGATGCATTATATTCGGTGACTGCATGATGTTACGCCACTGGCCGATATACTAGGGGCGTTCCACCTAGATATCGGCCACTTTCTTATCATTTTTATGGGGACACTTATGTCTTGTTGGCACGTATATGTTTTTATTTTATTTATATTTGTAATTAGTTTTTTAAATATTTAAAAATCTTATTTTTCATACTTATCAATGTTCTCACAGATTTGGGCATTCGAGGTGATACCTCGCCGGGTAACGCCTCGGGCGACTCGAGTATCGACACCCGATTGCCAGTGCCTTCGTTGGAGGTTTTCAAGACCGCTATTGACATGACATGATTTTTTTCTTTGACACGGTATGTATTAACGGTGTTTACTTATTTATTTATTTAATAATTAATTTATTTTTTTATTAATTTATTTATTTATATTATTTAGTGCTTTAGTGTGTCATGAGATATTGATCCGACGAGGAGGAGCTCCAGCAGATATATATAGAGGAGTCGATGATCCAGCTTATTTTGTTAGTCTCTCGATTCATCCCAGGAGAACCGGTTTTAAGCGAGGAACAGAAGCAGAGGTACGAGCACAGATTCGACAAATTTCTGCCCCCCCTATTAGCGAGAGGAGTGTCGATTCGACACCCCAACCCCTATAGCGGGGACAGAGGTAGAGTCTTGGGGGCAGAGACAGAGGCAAAGGCGGGAGAGGGAGAGGTAGACCCGTTTCGCAGGCCGACACGCTACATTACTCCTACGATTCGAGGCCGGAGAAGCGGCCTAGACAGATGGTCCATCATCCCATCGGCCGATGATCCTTTAGATGGCCGGAGATGACGATCGTCCGTCAGGATACTCGTGTTGATCCATCCGTCCCCACGGCGACTATGCGCGCGATGATCCACCAACCGTCGGGATACTCGTGTTGATCCATCCGTGAGTTGGCGCATGATATCCGACACCGATTCGGGGTGTTATGCAAGAGATTAGCCTTGATTCGAGAGACTTACAGAGGAGCGGTTCGCTCGATTGGAGACACGAGTCGATGATGCCGCTTTCTCGGAGATCGCATCTCGAGGAGGGTTCTCGCTGGACAGACGCCTAGATCGGGAGATAGGTCGGGTTCCGGACCTTGTTCGGGAGGAGATTAGGCGTTTATTCCCATACCTTGATCAAGACGATGACTTCGTGCATGGTAGTCGAGATATCCGAGCGATCATCGCAGCAGACACCTCCTCCCATAGAGATCGACTCCTCCTTCGGCAAATCGACTCCTCTCTCCTCCCAAAGATCGACTCTTCCGTCAGCCAGTGACGATTCTTCCTCATCCTCCTCCTCCGTCCATGTCGACTCCTCCTCCTCCCGGTAGTAGCGACTCTCTTCCTCCTCCTCCCGCCATGTCGACTCATCCCCCTCCCCAGAGTGACGACTCTTCCTCCTCCTCCCGGCCATGTCGACTCCTCCCTCCTCCTCCGGTAGTGACGTCTCTTCCTCCTTCTCCGGCATTGTCGACTTCTCTTCCGCCATTGTCGACTCTATTATGCCCGTGTTATCACATTCTCCGCGACCATGAGTGTCGATCCGATTCTCGGAGGCCATTGCCGTCTCCTATTCGAGCTCCCTCTCGACACTCGTGGTATCCGGTCCACGAGCGCCCTCTCCATTTTCCCTCACCGCCTACTTCCTTGATCCAGGTTCGGGATAGGCACCGTCGCAAGCATATTCGCACCCATTCGGGGATCTTAGGTCTCGCAAGCTTGACCCGTCCGAGAAGGAGTTTACCCGCTTCTTAAAGTCTAATGAAGAGTAAGTAAATATTTTTGCATTTATCTTATCGTCTTAGTATTAACATCTTATATTCCACTGTCTTAATATTTGAGGGTCCAATTGCGGGAGGAACGTGGGGCTTATGTACCTTGTTGGGCCATCATTTTTAAGGAAATGGCGGATCCAAAGATAGAGTTGGAAAATGATGTAAGTTTCTTTTGCATTATTTAGTTGATGAATATTTTATCGATTAATATCGATTTCTTTCATTTTCTGACAAAAGATATAAATGCATACTGTCTATACTACAACCCGATCCCCGGTTTCTTGGGGTTGTGCCTCATGAGAATCAAGTGGGAACTTATAGGATTGTATCTACGACATTTTCGGTTAGTTTATTTATTATGTGTCTCGCATTTTCTTTGTAAAATTAATAAATTATACTTGTTAACCTATAAACATTTTTCAATG
Source organism: Rehmannia glutinosa (assembly GCA_016081115.2). Lineage (NCBI taxonomy): Eukaryota > Viridiplantae > Streptophyta > Magnoliopsida > Lamiales > Orobanchaceae > Rehmannia > Rehmannia glutinosa. Next base: position 59,755 of record JABTTQ020001607.1, read on the forward strand.
CGAGGATTCCATACGGCACATATGGAGTCGTATGTATGGTACGCATCCCGCCGACACAAGATATATGACCAGCGACCATGGAGAGATTCCTCTCCGGACAGAGCCGGATGAGTTGGTCGTGGTTGTCCGGCCACGGAACTCCAGGATGGGGTAATCCTGGTCCATGGAGTCTTTGCATCGCGGTATACTTGAATTTAATTATTTTTTGGCTAGTTTATTCATTTTTTTCATTCAAAATTTTTTGATTATTTACTCGATTTTGTTTTCACCTGGTGTACATGATCGTGAATTTGTCGGGCCATTTTATCATGTGCAGATCGGATCTACGTGAGAGCCACAAAGACATATGTACGACTCAAGACGTGCCCGATACACGAGATGATAGTTTTGCCAATCGGCGTGCCGACACACGCCCCTCCGTCGCATGCTCCCATGTGTACTCATTCGCGCCGGCTTCTACGCCGCCTTAGGTAAAGAGCCTGTCCGCCGCGAGTGGGAACTTTTCCATAAGCGCAGAAAGATTGTTTTTTGCGTAACGACCCCATTGGTTGTGGTGTATTTGCCATACATTCCATCATTAGTTGTATCACACAGAAGATTAATAGGAAGTATGTGGAGCAAATCGATTCCAGAGATAAGAAAAGAATATGGCACGACAAGTTTACAAAGACAAGATCGATAGTAGTACTGGGAGTTGTAGTACATATTGTTGTATATCTTCTAAATATTTTGAGTTATTTAATTAAATATTCATTTTGTTTAAAAAAACAAGAATTCTTTAAATTAAAAATGACTTTGTTAGCAAATAAGAAATCAACAAAAGCGAGCAATGAGAACTACAATTAGGCACGATATCGTGATTTATATAATTGGCATGATATCGTGCCCTATTATAGTTGGTACGTAATATCGTGTCTTATGTTTGGCACGATATATCGTGCCTATATTTGCCACGATATGTCGTGACTTATATAGTTGGCATGAAATCGTGACTTATATAGTTGTACGATATATCGTGACTTATATAGGCACGATATATCGTGTTCCTATATTTGCCACGATATGTCGTGACTTATATAGTTGGCACGATATCGTGGCAAATATAGTGGCACGATATATCGTACAAACATAAGACACGATATTACGTACCAACTATAATAGGGCACGATATCGCCAACTATATAAGTCACGATATCGCGTGCCCTTGAGATAGTTGGCACGAAAATATCGTGCCATATATCGGTAAAGGGCACTACCGACATGATTAACACATTTAGACTCGAAGTTTTTGACTCTTAGTGTATTTTTCTAGAAAATAGTGTTACATTTGAAATAAACTTTTGCCTAATTTTCATCATCCAGGACGTCTCGGACATTTTCTACTGGTATGATCATCTACTCGGCATATTCCACATTTCTTCTTATTACGCACTTGTCTCGAAGGACCCGGTTGTGTCACCGAGGCACTTTTGTGCTCATCGGCGACAATGACATAGTGCATTTGACGCAATTGTGGCCAGCACCCCACACTTTGAACAAATTTGACTCTTACGTGAACGATTACTTGATGATTCAACAATAGGAATGAACTTTACTTTTGCAGACGACCGCTTGTCTCGGGTTATTTGGAGGGTTGCATAATAAGTCTCGCACCTCTTGTGGTAGAACCCATTCACTCGGATCGAATCGTAAAACTTCACCCGCCCACATTTTTTGAAGATTTTCATTTTTATAATAATGGGCAAAGAAATGAATAGATATTGAGGTTCGCTTTCTTCCCGCACAAATAAACAAACAGCTTATTTGAAAATATTGAACGAATTATGTGAAAATATTGATACAAATTTTAAATTTCTTTATACCTAATTCTGCAGATGCATGGGCGCAAGACATCAATTCATATTCAAATTCTCGAATTTGACGTTCTTTGGGATAAGTCAACCAAATAAGTCTTTGTTCCATCTTTCACCTTGTACTTCACATTACTAAGACATTGTACATCCATTCTACGACCTATCTCAATGCATCATTTAATCTTTTGGTTGCTTCAAGTGTTAGCTCTTGATCTTTATCATTAGCGGTCGTCGCTCATAAAACCACTTTTCAATAATAGTCCGAGCACACTCAAGCCACAGAACAAACGGTAACTTTCTCGCCCATAATAACCGACTATTGAAGCTCTCGGGTTTGAGTTTGATGTCATGAACCCATAACGCGGACAGACACTTAACTCGAGACCATCTGCCTTCCCCGCACGTTCTAACTTCTTAAAAGCACCCGTCTCACTAGCAACTTTTATGTTTTCAAAATACTTATCATAATCTTCACGGCGGTATGAATATGTTGCATTCCTAAACATTGCTACTATATGTTGACCGTATTGAGCCAAATTACTCGCAAATGATAAGTGCAAAGCCCATGTGATGCTTCGGGTATCTCGCTTTTATGGCATTGGCATCGATACTCTTGTCTTTGATCGAAACAATCGAGAGATCACGAGGGCAATTATAAACATCTCTCAATTGTCTCAAAAACCATGTCCAAGAAAATCGTTTTCAACATCCCCGATTCCAAACAGCAAGTGGGAAAATCTGTTCATTACCATCTTTTATTCATCGCCACAAACAATATTCCTCGGTATTTGCGTTTAAGGTGTGTTCCATCAATCACAATAATCGGTCGGGCATTGTTCTCGAATCCGATGATTGATGCATGCAAAGCAAAAACACGTTTGAATCTATTAAAATTATCCGACTTCCATCTAGTTACCGATCCGGGATTCGTTAAATTCAACATGTGTAAGTATGCTTAGGAATTAGATTGAATGACTTGTTGCTATCTCCATATATCAACCCAAAGGCATGATGCTTTGCACTCAACGCAACATTATAACTCATTTTAAGCCCATGTCGCGATTCCAACTCCGCTTATCATATCTCTTCGCACGAGCGCAGAATGTTCCACTAGTAATCTAGATGCAAAATACGCACCTACTACTTTAGAATGCACCCGCCAGATGCATTGTCATTCAAATTTAACCCACATCCATGGTGCTTGTCAAATTTCCCTACTCTCCAAATACCATCCTTTCCATATGCACGCATTCAAAAAGGGCATCGTTCATACTTGCATATTGCATGAAAACGAGTCTTATTCGAGCGTTCAACTCGATACTCGACTTGATTTTCAAGGTGATACATGCCTAGTGCGATATCCAATTCAGATTTTGCTCATGTATGTTTCTCCTTGGCGCAATGTCCCACGGATGCTTCCAACCTAGAGGTTCCTCGGGAGGAAATCGAAAGGTGCGAGAGTGTACAGGAATTACCCAACTTCGTCCGGGGCACTATTGTTTCGTCCATATTGTCTCTATAGATATCGGATGTAAGTTAACACCTCGATCTTCTGTGCATCTTGGTTTTGGTTTTCGAAATACTTCTCTCCGCTTCACGTCTCCACTCACAAAATTCCTCAAATTCAAAGACGTTCTTTGGTCATTTTCAAATTGATTATTAGCTTCAACGTTAGTACCAACATCACCATCGGTGTAGTTCTCACCAAAATCATTTGGTGTAGTTTGCACCATAATTAATGTCATTATTATCACAACCAACATCAGCATCAGTATTATCACAATTAACATCAGTATTATCACAACCCATATCAGGATAATAGCCATCTTCATTGCTTGGCCTTATACTAGGTCCCGGACAATTGATATTTGGAACATTAACTGTAGGTGCTAGTGGACGCGGATGATCAATAATTGGAACATTGTTCATATGCATAAAAGGTGCTCCACTAGGCCTTACTGCATGACTATATGGATTGATTTGCGGTAAACCGTATTGTTGAAAACCAAGAAGTTGCATGTAGTTGTAATTAGGCCCAATGACTGCTGACAAATCATTCTGACTAGCCATTAGTTGCATAAAACTTCCACCAACACCTTGTTGACCTTCAACATTCTCAACTCGATTATGCCAGACGGACCTCCCAATACATTATGCGAACTAGTCTCACCCATCGTTTTTCTTTTCGGTGTTACAAAAACAATGGTAACTCGGTGTTCCCAAACGATTTCAATGTCATCATCGTTTTTCAACTTTAACTTCCCAAGTTTGTTTCGAGAAATATCTACAATAGAATGCATTATACAATCGTATACGCCCTATCAACATCAACAACACCATAAACCTCTCCAATATTTCACTATAATTCATTTTGCCGGTTTAATACATACAACTTCTTCTTCACCACTTTTATATTCTAAACCTTCCCAATGACCACCAAATCGAACAACAAAGAAGCGAGAGTTCATCTATATACAAAGAAAAATATTGATAAATGCAAGAACACATAAAAGCGCTTGTTTTGTCTTTGGGGCACGATATATCGTGCCCTTTTTCGCTGTTGAGGCACGATATATCGTTTCGTATATTGACACGATATATATCGTGCCCTATATATTAGTGCGATATCGTGTCTAATATACGGGGGCACGATATCGTACCTAATATACAAAGACACGATATATATCGTGTCAAAAGCGGCACGGTATATCGTGTCTAATAAACGGGGGCACGATATCGTGCCTACTCTATGACACGATATCGTGCATTGTTTTTCATAAATGCAGAAAATTTTTCCTTTCACAAAACACTTCACATATTTTGCAAATATATTGGTCTTGAACGATTTAAACAAGGTTAACTAATTAGGAGGAGAAGAACATTACCTTGTTATTCGATTTTTGGTGCGATTTTGTTGATGAAAGCCCACAAAAATAACTTCTTGATATTTTGTGAAGAAGAAGAAGAAGAGAGAGAGAAAAAAAAATGAAGAGCAAAAAAGAAGGGAGTGTTCACAGTTCACGTATGTTATGTATTGGGAGTATTTAATTTCAAGAGAGAGAAATACATATTAAAGGCTTGCATTTAAAGCCTCAAGGGTATTGTGGTAAAAGAACACCAAAAGTGGGTAGAAAACTATGTTTTTATCCTACATGTCAAAAACTCAATCACCTATCCAAGTGGGTAATTTGCCCCATTTGCTCTTCTATATTGTCTTGGCTCTCGCTTTACAAAAATATTACTGACTACCCCCCTTAAATTTAAGACAAATCGAAACCGAAGGGTTTTTTTTTTTGTAATTTTGAAACATGCGCTTTTTTTTTTTTTATAATTAACCCAAACTTAGGGGGTGTTTTTGTGATTATCCCTAAATTTTATTTTATTAATTTGCTAATAATCCCCTAGTTGCTTTCTAAGTAGGATAGTTCTGATTCCTTTCCTTTATTTCATGGTGTTGATCGGGGCTCAAGCCCCTGAGTCGTTTAATTTCTTCAATATTTATTCACTTCTCTCCAATCACTCGCTCCCAACTAATTAAAAATTGTAATGATAAACATCTATTTTCTGTTTTTTGTTCCGTGTTTATAGGTAATGCGACGATATGATGTTCCGGATCCATATGAGAAACTTAAGGCTCTAACTAGAGGTAAGCGTGACTAAAGAAACCGTAAGGTTTCATTTGGATGGAAGGATTTGAGCAATGGATTTCAAATCCATAATAACAAATCCATTGAAGTTGTTTGGATGGAGTCATTTTATAATGGATTTCAAATCCTTGAAAGCTATTTTTAGAGTCATTTTGGAGGATTTAAAATCCTTCCTATTTGGAATCATTTGAAATCCTTCCCTAAATCCTTCCCCAAATCAAATCCTCCCATCCAAATGCAACCTAAGGCTTCATTTGGATGGAAGGATTTGAGCTATGGATTTTAAATCCATAATAAGAAATCCATTGAGGTTGTTTGGATGGAGTCATTCTATAATGGATTTCAAATCCTTGAAGGCTATTTTTGGAGTCATTTTGGAGGATTTCAAATCCTTCTTATTTGGAGTCATTTGAAATCCTTCCTAAATTCTCTCCCCAAATCCAAATCCTTCCATCCAAATGCAACCTAAGTTCTTTTGTAGTGTAAAGTTAGAAGATTGGTGAAGGAGATCGAGGGGAATCGAGTTAATCTCTTGAATCTTGAGACTTGAATGATGTTTAGTTTATTGTATACTATACATTCTAAAACTAAGCTCCTTTTTTCCCCCTCTTTCATTCTTTGTTGCATTTCAATTTTTAGGCATAGGCATGCTGGTTTTTTTTTCTGAAAAGAAAAAGTGCATATACCATAATGATTTAAAATCACAAGGTACTTGGGAGCTGGGTGGTGCCCAATTGGGTAGCACCTCACTACCCACCAAACAGATCGGACTGAAGGACGGTTTTTTATTAACTTGGTTGGAATTAAATGAATGAGGGAAGAAGTTAAGGAAGACTGTTAGAATTAAGCTAGAGAGAGTTTCTTTTGATACATATTTATTTCGCATAAATTATTTTTGAATTATAGTTATATATTTTTTTATCTTACTAAAGCAAGTTCGTAGTTTTGAGCTATGCAACAATATTTTTCCCTCTCTCTAGATAATGCAAAGAGATACAATGTTTCAGAGCCATATGAAAAACTGAAGAAGCTAAACCAGAGGAAGTTCAATGAAGATTATCTGGTTACTAGTATAAATTTTGAACTGATGATCATACCCACCTTAAAATATAGAGATCAGCAGCACATACATTAAAACCTCAACATCAATATTATTAAAACTAAAAGTTTTGCTAAATTGTAATAAAAACAATTATTTATCCAAGTTCTTGGTTACTACCAAGAACAATAAGTTTATCAACCGAGGGTTGAAAAACAAGTTACACTGGCAAAGTTTGAGAAAACAAAAAATGGAGAAAGCTACCAAGCCATTCTCCAATAAACAATTCTCATAACCTAAAAATGGAAAAAGTTTGACCACTTACATTTTGAATAAATAAAAAATAGTCATACTTTTCAAAAATATGTTTTCTAGCCATTTTGACTAAAAAAACGGTCATACCCTTCGTGTATTCTCTGGTGAGATAATTTGCCGTTTTCAAAAAATCGATGTGGTACATAACTCGATACTGGTCCTCAGAAATGGGAAAAAAGGGCAAAGTAGACATTCGAACTAAAAAATGGCTAAAAGAACATGTTTTTGAAAAACATGGCTAAAAACATTTTTACTATAGAGAAGTGGCCAAAAATCCAATGAACTCAAAATGAAATTCTCCCATATATTCCTAGCCTCAAGGTGGCCTTAGTCATTCTAGCCATCTTCCGCCGGCAACAAAATGACGAAAACAACCTTGAGATATCCATCCCCATACTATCACATCTGCATCATCACAATCTCTAATCAAACTCGACTAAATCTCACTCAAACTGTCGCCATAGATGAGATATCTAGCAACAACTCATTCAACAGGGCAGCAAAAACCTCATCTTCCAACTCCAAAGCCACCTCTTTATTTTCTTGATCCAATGATTTCCATTCCCTTCCTTTTTCCATGTCATTAATGTAAGCTTGCCTGTTTTTTGGCACCTCCCACTCAAGAAACAACTCGCGGGGTTTTCTTTCGTCGATCCAATTTTCTGCCTCTTCTAGCATCTCTTCATCGAATGAGTTTTCGCCCCATTGTCTTTGAGAATGCACGTTTTGATGAGCGATGATTTTTTCTCTAAAGAAGTCCAATAGTAATTTGTCTGCCTTATATTTGATGTCATATGATGGAGAAGTGTTGATTTGGTTAAGTAAATCCAATGCCATTTGTTCTGCTTGATTTTCATCACCCTCCTGTTCTTGTTCTTCTTCGATATCTTCGGATATGACTGTTTCGCCAATTGAAGCAGAGGAATGTTGCAAAGGAGATTTAGTGGGGTTGTTATTCGATACGGGCAGTAATGCAAATTGTTTAGCTAGGCTCACTGGCTCAAGCTGAGCAAGGCAGCCAAAACGCTGAATCTTTTTCATGAGCTTCTTTTGTGTTCCTGTACATGAAATTCCATGTTTTCAGTTACTGAATATCAACAAGTGATAACAAATCTTAGGAAACACGAATGGTTTCCCTTGCTTAGTTCAAGTACTATGTTCCATATTACATATTCTTATCAGCGATCAAGACAACAACCGAATAGTGTATTTGTGACGTGATTGTGTACTGATGATATTCCATAAAAAAATTCCACAAGCAAGCACAACCTTACCTTCCATATGTGCCAGCCTGTGTTGGAAAGGAGAGGAAACCTCTTCATCATCATCAAACGGACAATCCAACACTGAGACCGGACTAAACTGTTCCTTATCTTCATTAACTGACCATTGTTTCTGCTGTCATTGAATATCACCAAATGTTTAGCTAATTATGAAGGCGACCCGAAAACTCTTACAATCACAAGACTCATATGAAAGAATGGTGTTTGTCAAATATTAGATAAAAATGGACAATTACAAAACTACCCCTGAAGTTTGGGGTAATTACCAAAAAACCCAAAAAAGTTTCAAAATTATTAAAAAAAAAACAAAGGAAACCCTGAGGTTTGATTTTGACTGTAATAATATTATTACTATAAAGAGGGTGTTTGAAATGTTTTTGCTTACGAAGGGGCAAAGTGTAAACCTAAGGGATTTTTGTAATTTTCAAAAACCTTTGGGTTTTTTGTTATTAGCTCAAATATCGGGGTAGTTTTGTAATTATCCCTAAAAAACAATGAAATCTATCAAATTTCATCAAGAATTAAATTTGGGTTAACCTGCTGACTCTATTACTGATTCTGGACCTACACATCTTTACATAAATAGACAGTTGCAACTGAGAATTAAACAAGATTTTGGTGAGTAGAAGACATTGATTGTGACTGCAATCAGTTACCAAGTGGGATGAGCATTTGTTTGATTGGACCCCCAATAAAGTTTTGGTTTGTAGGAAAGTAGGGTTTTCACAATGAAGTCTCTTAAATGAGGGTTTCTCATAATCAAGAACTTGTTTTTTTGAGTCCACTCCCACCACATGAGTCTGCAGTCAGCAATGCAGGAAATGTTTAAGACAGATAATGAAATTACTGAGTTTGCAGGGACAACCTGATAAAATAGTTTCCAACATTTATTATGCCATTGTACTTAGAGTTGTCAAATGGGCCAACCGTTGGGAAAATCGGGTCGTGTTTGGTGTTTAACAGTGACCAGTCCGCCATTTTTGGAGCTCAAGCCATGGAAAAGCAACTAAAATGGTTGGGCAGATTGGCTCGGTCCGATGTTTCAGGCCAAATAGACATTATAAATTTCAGTTCTCTAAAATCACAGCCCGGCCCGGTCTTTTTCTCTGGCCGCTGGTTTTGACCGCTCTAATTTTACTATATGTCTTTCACTGGCTCATGTCTTGACCAGGTCCAAGACTTAATCCTAATTGGATTCTTTTTTATTGTTTTCGTAATTATTAACTTTTAACCTGTTAATAAGTCTAATGTCCCACAAGGATATTTGCTTAATCTCAACCCATGAAAATAATAAGAGTTCACTAGATTATCACACAAAAAAAAAAAATAATTTACACAATCACATCATTAACGTTACACTTAAGATAATTATATTGTGGTCAAAATATAATATTGACAGAGTAGGATGGGCTAAAATTAAAAGAATTGTCTTAGGAATTAGGATGTTTCTAATGCAAGCAAACAGACAGAGACCACAAAGACCCATGAGAAGTAAATCCCAAGACTGGTATCGAATATGTCAAAATAAGGCAACCCCCACTACTTGACAAAGTATATGACATCTGTCTACTTGTTTTTTAATAATCCTATAATTTGAAATCTCAATTTAACTCACTTAATCATGGACAACATCTAATTCTTTAATACATATATATAACAATCATTTTCCAATAACTAGCAGCAGTTAATAGAAAAGTATTTAATTGAATATAAAGACAAGCCAACCACAATAAAAATTACATTTTGTTTATATAATGAAATTAGAGCGTGGGGCTATTACCGACAAAATTGGTTACACAGTATTAAATCGTGGTCCTACGTAAAGTTGGAAAATTTTATTTTAACTGTTCCTATGGGGAAAAAATGAAGCAAGTTTCACCAAATGAAGAAACAAAAATTTTAAAGACGTCAAATTCCAATTTTTTCTGAGTAAAATTAAATTTCTTTTTCAAGTAACGGTATTTAAATTTATGGAAATTTTATCTGATTTAGGAAAAGATGAAATTAGACTATTCCCTGAAAGTCGGAAAAAAGTGAACCCAACACCCCCACGTTTATTTTCTTATTGTTCTTTGGGGATAATAATAACTAGTACAGGAACAAAGGGCATTTTAGGAAATGTATAAAGGAGGAATGATCTAATATGTCGTTTACGATGAAACCGAAACCCCAAACGAGTTTCCACGCCGTGGATCCCGCTCATGGACAACAAATAGCGGGATCCTCGCCGTTGGACAACGCAATAGTATTTATCTTTCCAGTATATACCCGCACGTGTAGCGCCAGCTATTTTTTCTCCATCTTTACCGCTGTGAAATTTCACCACTATCGAAATTCTTGTTATATTTTTAACCATTTTTCAAATTCTCTTGCCTATTCTTTTACTATTTTTTCAAATTTTTGAATTTACATTTTATAATTAGTTCGCACATCCCCATAATATTATTTAACGTCTTTAGTGATTCAAATTCAAAGGATGGTAAAATGATCACAATCTAAATTTACCATTGGACAATAACAAAAAAAATTAGCACCTCAATGTAACAAAAAAAAATAATTCAATTTAAAATTATCCAAAGTCCCAAAGCTATTAACTTTTCCTTAATTTGAGCAATGTGGTAAAACCCATTATGTCAAATGCAACTTGGAAAAATAAATGGTTTTGCAAATTTTAATTACTTTAGTTAAAATGATGAGAATATTATGATGAAGAGTGGAGAAAAGGAAGGTTATTAAGTGGAAAAAACAAATTGAAGTTTTTGAGTCACATACAAGCATGTTATAAATAAAATTAATAATCACAAGAAAAGCATTTATTTAAATAATAAAAATAAATTAAGAATCTCACCTTTGTAGAAGAGTTGGTACTGGCATCACCACTGTCACTGCTTGTGATTGAGTCTGTTGAAACGTCGCCGTTTTCCAGCAATTCTACGGCGTCGTTTCTCACCTCAGGTAAAACTAAATTTACCTCAGAAGAAGAATTACCGCTCGTACACTCCTCCGACGCGGTAAAATCGCTCCCCGACCAGCTCTTGCTCTTGCCGTCGCTCGTCGTCGTCGTCATAGAGCTGTTGGAAATATCCAACCGCTCAGAGTTCTCCTTCAGCAACTGATCGAACGATTTCAATCGTCCGATCTCTTTCTGGTTTGATTTTCTCTTCCAAAAGCTACTTTTCCAGAGGATTTTCTTCGAGAGGCTCCGCGGTAGAATCGATTTCATTATATTTTTATTCTCCGGCGCCGACCTCGCGGCGGCGAAAGGGAGGCGTTTCACGGCGGTGATGACGCTTTGGAGCGCCGCGAGAGCGGATTTCGACGGATTTCTCAGAATTGATGGTGAGCTTTTGTTGAAATTCAAATATTTCTTCTGCTGCTGCTGCTTATTTTTTAGGTCAATTTCGATGCGAAATCGGACGGTGCTGGCGCAGCATTGTCTTCTAGGGAACGATTTGAAACCGTTGGATGAACACGAGCTCATATCATCCAACAAATAATCTTTCAGCAGCAAGGGTTTCAGCAATGCCTTCGGTTTAATCAATCTGGAATCCATGTTAAATTAACAGAGTAAACTTTTAATTTGGCTCGCAATAGAAGAGAATAAAGTAGTTGCTATTTAGAATGAAACAAGAGGAATGATGAACGGAAATCAGAAATTGCATTAACTAAAAACTAATGTTTGAAATGCTATGATATAATGATGAATGGATATTTTTCACATATGTAGTACAGAGTGATATATATGAGCAGAACAGGGAAGCATAGGTGGAGCCAGGAGAGTGTAAAAACAGTGAAAGATGGGTTTCTCTTTTAAAGGGTTAAAAAGAGTGAAAGTGAGAGGCAGCTTCTTGCTGTGGTGAAGATCTCTAGGTTACCAATATAAATTACAGGTTTAGGAAAAAAAATTCAAGTGAAGCATTTGCTCTGTGACTGTGTGTGTGTGTGTGTGTTTAGCAGAGGGGGTGGAGAAGAAGAAGCTTGGATGCTTCTTAATGTGGTTTTTTGAATCTCAAGTTTGATTAAACAAAAGGTTTAAATTTTGTTTGAGTGATTTTGTGATTAGTTTAATCTTAAGCTGGTTTATGGGGGGTGTTAGACTGAGAAATGACCAGAAGTTGACCTTGTTGATTAAATTAATCATATGTTTAAATGTGCTCTTAATTATCACGCGCATTAAAATGTGACATGGCAACTAACCTAGCTATAAAGTTTGTTGTTGAAATTGTTATTAGTTATCCAATGTCCTTTTCTCAAGAGGAAAAAAATGGAAATTTCGTGCTATCCAGTTATTTAGATGGGTTTGGAACTCATGAAATTAGTATGTTAATTTTACTGGTGCGTTAAAGAATTTGCGCCACCGAAAACGACTGAACTCCGATGCTTGATCCGCCCTGAGGCCAGCTAAACAACTACGAGAAGGAGATCGGATGATTTTTCCGGCGTCTTTCTAATTTTTCCGACGCTCAAGTCGAGGATCGATTCAAAGGAGAAAAAATATATATATATAAAATAAAGCAATGAAATGAGCATTCAAAATCCCATATCAGTATACCTTTTAGTAGGCTATTTATAAGTGGTCTAAGATTACGATTTCTTGAAAACTTGGGAATTGGGATTAGTTATGGGGAATCTAGGTTTTTTTGCAGTAGAATTGATGAGTCGGCTCTTATCCTCTTGGAGAGCTAGAAATTTAGAATTAGGGTTTTATGACATTCTGAGTTATGCGAGCTTAAGAGCTCGGGGCACACCTATAATCTTTATCCACGAGAATCTAATAGGTCGGTCAAATAAAGACCCGAGGTCGGCCTCATACATATTGACCACAGGTCGGTTAGTTCCCATCATTGACCTTCAGGTCGGGATTATTCCTCTTGAGGAGAGGGAACAGTTCGACATTTTGGTGGCTGAGCAGCTCGACCTAGTTTAATCCTTATCGATTACATTTTATGTAGTTCAATTGCTTCAAATTTGATCATTCTCAATTACTCCATCATGTTCACAATAAGCGTCGTTTAGGGAAAATATACGGAAATTAAGGAAAGTGTTAAAATATTATGTATACCTTTTGTTAATTTAATTTGGAAAATGATACAACATGGATGCATTTAGTAAATGATTAATAAGTATAAAAGTAAATTGGGAAAATTATTTACTCATTAGCCTTAAAAATATCAAAACATCATTCTTTTTAAAGAATTGGAAATTTTAACGTGTAAATTGATTAAAAAAAATGAAAATTGCATCAGATTGAACAAATCAGTATTTTCTTCTTAAGGCTCAAAATATATAAAGAACTTTTTGATGAATGCTAATGTTCATTAATTGCAGCCATGCTGCCTCATGGCCCAATGAATTTATTATATTGTCAAAACAAACAATTAATTGTACCTTACATAATGTACGACATATATAAAGTCATTTTATAGGTCCAGCTGTAAATCCAGAAGACAAGATCCCAGGCCCATGTAATTTTAACATTATTGTGCACGAGGACAATTTTATTAGGGATCCCAGGCCCATGTAATTTTAACATTATTCTACACAATCAAAAACCTCTCTAACAACTTTTTATGGATCCCACACTTAAATTATTCCTCTTTAAAATATACTAATTTACATAAAGTAAATATTTAAAAAACAAAAAGAAATGTTGAAATTCAAAAGTCAAAAGCTAGAAAATATTTTTTTAATAAAATATTGGGGTGGGAACTTGCAGCATTATGTGCTGCTATTTAGTTTTTCAAAAAAGCAGGTTTGTAACTACGGACTGATTTTTGTGCAAAAACCTCAAACCTCTCCCCCAATGGACAAGCGCTTTTTTGCCAGCTTTTTCCTCCCACAAACCTCTCAAAAAGCACCATTGGAGGTGCTCTTAAGGATTTACTGCATTAATCTTTACCTCAACTATGTCTATTTGCCATTCTTTACCATTTTTAACTTTGCTTAAAAACACATACACCACTTTTTTTAATTCAGTGTTGCATAGTCATAAAATTTGAAAATTTGTTCCAACTATTATAGATATTAACCTCGTCTGGCCTAAAATTACCATTTTAACCTCGTTTCGTCTAAAATTACTTGAATATCCGCAAGATCTTTGTTTTTAATCTTGGTCATGACTCGATCCAAATGTCCGATTTGGGTCGCCCGCGAACTCTCCACCATAGATGAGGCGAGCAACGAGCTAGGTCTCTGATCATTACACGTATACAAAGATACACACATGTTGAACTTATAAATACAACAAGAAAATTCATGTAAAAAGGTAACTCATATTTACTACTAAGTTACTTTGTTCTCTAATTTATAAATTAACCCATTATCTTAACTACTTAAGCATCGATGAGTCTTAGTTGAGAGTCATCCCCACTAACTTAGCATGTGTTCTGTTTTAGATTCCTATAAACAATATACTTAACCTTGCTATGAGGTACATCATGTATTTCTCATTTCTTACCTAAATTCTATATATATATATATATATATTATGTTTGCCAAAAGAGAAAAAAATGTTATTTTGTTGATTCAAAACTTTGTTCTTGAATTAGTGAATATCTGTATGAAGAGCACCTTATAATATTCTTTTGGATATCTTTTCACGTCAATTTAAATTTTGGGTAATATCCTGGAAAGTAATTTCTTTTTGTTGTTTTTGTTGTTTAAAATAGCCAAACCACTCAAACCAATCAAATGCCTTAAACCAATTTGTATATGCCAATTCGATTTAACCTTAATAAAAGATCGTGAAACTAGACCATGCCAATGGTCTTATGTGAGACCGTCTTATGAACTTAAATTCAGCAGGGCATATCATACAAGGACAAAAATCATGAGTCTACTCACTGAAGGAGCAATGATTAAATATTATAGGATAATAAAGCAGATTAATCATAAAAAAATTAAAAGATTCCCAAAAAAAATACAAGTCTATTAAATAAAATAAAAATCATCTGAAAAATTAAACTAATTGACTTATATATGCTATAACAAGGAAGGAAAAAAAAAGAGAATACTTTAAAAAAGAGGATTTAGAACAAAAGTTATTGGAAAACACAATTTTGTAAATCAACATCATAACATACTGTTTAGAAATGGGCTAGCATTGACGAGCTAAACTTATTGTTAAGCTCGTTTCACATCTAATAAAATCTTTTAATCACTTGGAACAAAAATAGAAATTAGATAATATGGATTCTTTTAAAATGGGAAAGGAAAAAATTAAAAGAATAATTGGCCAGTGTATGACATTATGATCATCCATTAATGGGCTAATGTAATATTCATGAGGTGCTAGGTTCTTTCTAAAGGCCCATGGGCCATATAGTGTCTTGATCCATGTAATCCATGATCCAAGTTTTTCAGTTTTATTGCACAGCTTTTGATATACTCGCAAATAAAATTTCAAACTAATTTATTTTCTTCATTAACAACCATAATTATATTAAAACTACTTTTTCCTTATACGATAATGAGATTCATCAATTTTTTTGCACAAATATTAAATATTTCCAAGTGTTATATCGATAGTAGGTGATGAAAAGGTACGTAGAAATACCCTTGAGACAATGCAAAATTAATCAAGGTCACTGTGCAAATCAAAAGTCATAAATGATATATTATCCTCAATAATTTTTTAAGACATTATGCACGTGATTTTAGCATGCGAATAATAATAATAATAATAATAATAATAATAATAATAAATATATTATTATTATTATTATTATTATTATTTTGAGCAGAACATGCGAATAATTATTTTGAACAGATTGTAAGAAACTTTTCTCAGTGCAAAAATGTTTCAATTTTTTTGAATGAATTCAACATGCAACCTTCAATAGCAAATATTCCGGGGAAGACTGATAGATTGGTATTCATATATAATTAATGTAGTACGATACAACCAATAATAAAATTATTTACGATGGGGCCTATTTAGGCCGACCTACCTCTATGAGCCTGATGAAAGACCTGGGCCAAGGGTGGTCTTAGATTGGGCCGACCTCTTGGCACCTGGGCCGACCTACGATGATTGGGTGACTGTTGGGTGGACCTCGATGGGGCCAACTTAAGGAGCCACCGAGGCTGTTGGGTGGACCTCGATGGGGCCAACAGGGAACCGACAGGCACTGTTGGGTTGGACCCGATTGGGCCAATTTAAGGGCCTACCGACCTGTTAAATGGGTGGATGCTAAAATGGATCAACTTAAGGGCCTGCCGATCTCTTGGGCCCGATAGCTTATGGCCCAATACGGGTGATTAACCTGGGCTTTGTGTGTTAATTAGGGTTTTAGTATGGCTTGATGCCTACGCAACCCTAATTCCAAAATCTATAAAAGGGGCACAAGTAAGTGACGCCGCTAGTTAGACGAAATACAATTCAATACACTTTGATATTTGATATTTTTTCTCTTTGAAACGATCATCGACTTGAGCGTCGGAGTGGAGTGCGCGAGGAAAACCCTTCCCCTTCTAACGGTGGTGTTGCGGGTTCTCAGGTCGATCGCATAGCGGAGCAAATGGATTTATTGGGCGGCGGATATTCTAGTGTCGACCAATTGGCATCGTCTGTTGGAAGAATTGAGTTTTAAGACGTGAGTTTAAGGTAGATATGGAGAATATACGACGGAATTTGGAGAATTAATGACACGGATGATGTTAGATGGAGACGCCGGGAGTGGTGGTCGGGAGCGCGACGCCGCCGCATGCACCGGGCGTAGGAGTTGGTTGCCCCCTCGGGGGTGGTGGAGTTCTTTGATCCCATGGTGGGTATGGGTGGTCAGGACTGGTTTTTCCAATGGATGGCCCTACATTAAGGCCGTGGAAAAAGCCGTGGATAGTCGGATGCGAGAAGTTGTCCAACTGCGGCGGCACAGCCGGACTGGGCATGAGGTGAGGCCTCCCTACCGGGGAGCGAGATCGAAAAGCACCGATTGGAGGAGGAGAGCGCTCTGCGGTTCGTACTCAAACGGCCACGGAGACGGACCGGATTGGAGTGAGAGGATGGATGATCCGCATAGGAAAATGAGAGAACTAAAGAAGAAGGTGTCTGGGAAGTGGCTTGACCCGATCAAGGAGGTACTTCTTTCTCAAAGGAGATTATGGGCGATGAACTCCCTCCTCGTATCGGCCGAGTTTTGAGTATGATGGCACCATCGACCCGTGGGATCCCGTGCCGCTTTGAGAACGCCTTGCGGTGCTCCACAGGTTGTCACGATGGGGTAATGTGCCGAATGTTTCCGACTACGACCAATTCGCACAACAATGATGGTTTAGTCGATTGTCGCCAAATTCTATTAAGAGTTTTGATGAGTTCAACTCAATGTTCTTACATCAATTCACTAGTTGTAGAAGGTGTCAAAAGACTAAGATTGACGTTGTTCAAACATCAAGGAGAAGGACAATGAGGGGCTAAGGAGCTATGTTCAACGGTTCACGAAGGCGAAGCTTGAGGTTCCCTCGGCGACCGAGGACATATTAGCCAACGCCCTAGCTCGGGGTTTGAAGGATGGGGATTTCTTTGAGTCCCTAGTGATAGAACAGTACGCACATTTGATGAACTCTTGGCTAGAGCTAAAAAGTACATTAACCTAGAAAAGGCCATGAGGATGAAACGTGAGGAAGGAGATAAGAGGAAGGATCGGAAAGACGATGGAGATGAGGTCCCCGAAGAAGCCTAACATCCCTAAGCTCGAGTAGATGGGTTGAAGGTCGCGACGAGAAGTTCACACCCTGGCGGCTCCTCAGGGTATGTTTTCATCAAGATTGAGCGTCATCGACCTAAGGTAACCAAACATTTATGTAATGAAATAACCATCAATAAAAAGCAAATTTCTTTCTAAAAATTACGTGAAATTCTCTTTAAACCTCAGGAAGGGCACACAATGTTGATCAAGTGTTTGGAGCTCGGCTCGAGCCAAAACTCCAAAACACCCCGGCGCGATGGCCACAGAGGGACAGGTCAAGCTCGAGCTTGGAAACTTGTCCTCCAAAGAAATTTTTGATAAAGTGTTTGGAGCTCGGCTCGAGCCAAAACTCCAAACACCTCGGGCGCGATGGCCCGGAGGATAGGTCAAGCTAGAGCTTGAAACTTATCCTCGAAGGAAAAATTTGATAGTGTTTGGAGCTCGGCTTGAGCCAAAACTCCAAACACCTCGGGCGCGATGGCCCGGAGGATAGGTCAAGCTCAGCTTGGAAACTTATCCTCGAAGAAAATTTTTATCGTGTTTGGAGCTCGGCTCGAGCCGAAACTCCAAACACCTCGGCGCGATGGCCCGGAGGATAGGTCAAGCTCGAGCTTGGAAACTTATCCTCGAAGGAAAAATTTGATAGTGTTTGGAGCTCGGCTCGAGCCAAAACTCCAAACACCTCAGGCGCGATGGCCCATAGGATAGGTCAAGCTCGAGCTTGGAAACTTATCCTCGAAGGAAAATTTTGATAAAGTGTTTGGAGCTCGGCTCGAGCCAAAACTCAAACACCTCGGGCGCGATGGCCCGGAGGGCGGTCAAGCTCGAGCTTGGAAACTTGTCCTCGATGAAGTTTTTGATAGTGTTCGAGCTCGGCTCAAGCCAAAACTTCAAACACCTCCGGCGCGATGGCCCATAGGACAGTCAAGCTCGACCTTGGAAACTTGTACTCGAAGGAAAAATTTGATCGTGTTTGGAGCTCGGCTCAAGCCAAAACTCCAAACACCTCGTCTTGTGATGGTCAGAGGAGTCAAGCTCGAGCTTGGAAACTTGTCCTCGAAGGAAAAATTTGATCGTGTTTGGAGCTCGGCTCGAGCCAAAACTCCAAACACCTCGGGCGCGATGGCCCAGAGGATAGGTCAAGCTCGAGCTTGGAAACTTGTCCTCGAAGGAAAATTTTGATAGTGTTTGGAGCTCGGCTCGAGCAAAACTCCAAACACCTCGGCGCAATGGCCCGGAGGATAGGTCAAGCTCGAGCTTGGAAACTTATCCTCGAAGGAAAATTTTGATAAAGTTTTTGGATCTCGACTCAAGCCAAAACTCCAAACACCTCGGGCGCGATGGCCCAGAGGATAGGTCAAGCTCGAGCTTGGAAACTTATCCTCGAAGGAAAAATTTGATAAAGTATTTGGAGCTCGGCTCGAGCAAAACTCCAAACACCTCGGGCGCGATGGCCCGGAGGGCGAGTCAAGCTTCGAGCTTGGGAACTTGTCCTCGACTAAAGTTTTTGATAGTGTTTGGAGCTTGGCTCGAGCCAAAACTCCAAACACCTCGGCGCGATGGCCCAGAGGATAGGTCAAGCTCGAGCTTGGAAACTTGTCCTCGAAGGAAAAATTTGATAAAGTGTTTGAGCTCGGCTCGAGCCAAAACTCCAAACACTCGTCAAATGTCCCGGGAGGCGAGTCAAGCTCGAGCCGGAGGCTTGTCCTCGAATTAAAATTTTGTCCGTGTTTGGAGCTCGACCGGGGCCAACACTCAAACAACCTCGGGCAAGCTGGAGGCTTGCCCTCGAATGAAAATTTTGTCTAAGTGTTTGGAGCTCGGCCAGGGCCAACACTTCAAACGCCTCGGGCAAGCTTGGAGGCTTGCCCTCGAATGAAAATTTTGACCAAGTGTTTGGAGCTCGGCCAGGGCCAACACTCCAAACACCTCGGGCAAGCTTGGAGGCTTGCCCTCGAATGAAAATTTTGTCCAAGTTTTGGAGCTCGGCGGGCCAACACTCCAAACACCTCGAGCAAGCTTGGAGGCTTGCCCTCGAATGAAAATTTTGAGTGTGTTTGGAGCTCGGCCAGGGCTAACACTCCAAACACCTCGAGCAAGCTTGGAGGCTTGCCTCGAATGAAAATTTTGTCCAAGTGTTTGGAGCTCGGCGAGCCAACACTCCAAACACCTCGGGCAAAGCTTGAAGCTTGCCTTCGAATGAAATTTTTGATCAAGTGTTTGGAGCTCGGCCGAGTCAACACTCCAAACACCTCGTGCAAGCTTGAAGGTTTGCCCATAAATAAAATTTTTGATAGTGTTTGGAGCTCGACGAACCAACACTCCAAACACCTCGGGACATAAGTAAGAGAAAGGATTGGAAAATTCTAGTAATATATCGGGCTAGGGAAATTGAAATGATATTGCCCGATGCATCTCGGGATATACTTATGGGGAAGGCTCTATAAAAGTCCTAATAGTAGATCGGTTTCACAGCTTGGCTCGCACGAATCGAGGTGGACATGTCTAGTAATTAAGGCGTATTGGCCAAGAAGTCGACATCGAGGCAAAAAGGCGAGAGCGAGGTGTCGGTTTGTGCTTTTTGGCAGCCTAAGGTGCATATGACGTGTGGACCGAGGTCACTCGCGTGGGCTGAGGCCAATCGCATGAACCGAGGTGTGAATGTGTTCCATGACATATGTGTAAGGACATGTGAATTACATGGACTGAGTTGGAAGCTGTTTTATGCCCACACGCGGACCGAGGTGAAGGTTCACCATTGTTTTGGTGTGTTCTAGCGTGAGCTAGGTGCAAGGATCAAGGAGGCATTTCCCATTAAATTGAGGAAGACTTTATGGCAAGGGTGTTTTGACTGATTGGCGGTTGATCCTCAATGTAGAAATAATTACTAATTAAAATTGACTTCTTCAAAAAGTAGATGGTTTTTGGTTGGAGCAACATAGAGTTATTAATTATAAAAACTTCATGCATTATTTGATGGGCCCACCATGTGATTCTTTGAAAAACTTAATGCAGTGAAATCATACTCGAGAAATGACCGAAGACGGAGTTCGGGATTAAAGGTTTCGGTCGGTCCTATGAGTCCAAAAATTAATTATGTTTTGAGTTGTAAGAATTCCTCTCCAAACATAACTGGGGGGACTGATTGATGGGGCCTATTTAGGCCGACCTACCTCTATGAGCCTGATGAAAGACTGGGCAAGGGTGGTCTTAGATTGGGCCGACCTCTGCATCTTGGGCCGACCCTACGATGGATCGGGCCGACTGTTGGTGGACCTCGATGGGGCCAACTTAAGGGCCTACCGACTGTTTGGGTGGACCTCGATGGGGGTCAACTTAAGGGACTACCGACGTTGGGGTGGACCTCGATTGGGCCAACTTAAGAACTACCGACTGTTGGGTGGATGCTAAAATGGATCAACTTAAGGGCTGTCGATCTCTTGGGCCGATAGGCTTATGGCCCAATACGGGTGATTAACCTAGGCTCGTGTGTTAATTAGGGTTTTAGTA
Organism: Rehmannia glutinosa; assembly: GCA_016081115.2. Classification (NCBI taxonomy): domain Eukaryota; kingdom Viridiplantae; phylum Streptophyta; class Magnoliopsida; order Lamiales; family Orobanchaceae; genus Rehmannia; species Rehmannia glutinosa. Next base: position 81,088 of record JABTTQ020001607.1, read on the forward strand.
TGGCTTGATGCCTACGCAACCCTAATTCCAAAACCTATAAAAGGGGCACAAGTAAGGTACGCCGCTAGTTAGACTCGAAATACAATTCAATACACTTTGATATTTGATATTTTTTCTCTTTGAAACGATACTGACTTGAGCGTCGGAGTGGGTACGCCGGAAAACCCTTCCGGCCCCCCTTCTAATGGTGGTGTTGCAGGTTCTCAGGTCAGTCGCATAGCGGAGCAGTGGATTTATTGGGCGGCCGATATTCTAGTGCCGACCAATTTCAAATTAAAATACTTTTTTGGGTTTGGAAAATTGACATGTTGTTAGAATTATTAAAGAAAATAAAAAGCAATTATGTTTAATATTTGGCAATATAATTTTAGGAAAAATTGAATCATTTCCAAAAAAAAAATTATTCTATATTTATATATGCACGGTATCATAAAAAATGTACAAACATTGAAAGTTGAACATTAAAATATGTTAAAGAATATAAATAATATCTATAAACATGAAAATCGCATTAATAAATATATAAAAGCTATTATGAATAAAATTTTGTATTAAATAAAAATTTAATTATAATTACATAAATATATATAATACTATGTATGAATATATGTAATACATTTATAATATTTAGATACATATTTTGAGATACATTCTTCAATAAAAATAAATATTATTTTAGTTGAATTTAATCAACTTAAATACAATTCTATATAATTATAAAAAAAATTGGTTAAACCAAAATAATAACTATACATATATCACAAGTACAAGTAGTCAAAATACATAAATATACAAATTTGATGTTCAATAGCCCAAATTACGTCTAAAAAGCACGAGAATATGATAAATATGAAGAAGAATACGATGTTGCTTCTCCTATATCTCCCAAATTACTTGAAAACTATTACTGTAACATTTTATTGTTTATTTTTCAGATGAAATTCTCTTGGACATAAAACAAAATAAAAAAATTTGACCATCAAGAGCCAATAAAATTGTTCGTTTATTGATAATTTTTTCATCTCACAAAAAATTGCTACTAAAAGGGAAGATTTTTCAAATGCAACCTTCTCCACAAACATCCCAACTAAAACCAATATCCTTAATTTCCATAGCAATATTCTCCTCACAGTCTTCAACCTCTCCACCAACACAATAATATTTGCAGCCACAAATTACATAAATTTGGACTTTGGGCTTAGATTTGGATATGGATTATATGGATTCGTCCTACACATTTGAGATCTGTGACATAGTCCTATAAGATACTTACTCCAAACTATTTGACATATGCACTACTTTATAGACTTGTTACTAATGTCTTTGGACTACACTCAAATAATAGGTCATATTTCGACTTAAACCAAAATTTCGTTTTTTATTTTGTAAATATATATGTGAATATCCCGCATTAAAATCAAATTCTCTCTCAAATTGAGTACAAAATGGATGATTTGAGATATACAACATATGCATTGCACGGGGTTCATCTAGTTACATCGATTATATAACCCAATTTCTATATTAACAAAAATCACTCAAAATATATTACTCAAAAATAGTAATATGCATATTATATTGCCACCGTAATTTAAAAAAAAAAAAAAAACCACACATGATACAAGAAGCATGTGTCCCCCACCCACCCCCTATGCTCATCGGTTATCAAACTATATTGGGAAAATAAGATTTTTAGTCCTAACTTGGATCTTTTGGAGAATTGGTCCTCTAAATTGTCACATTCATTTTTAGTCCTTTAACTTTCACATTTCTAGTTCATCAGTCCTTTAACTTAACAATTTTATTTTTGGTCCTAAAACTTAACATATTTCAGAAATTTGGTCCTATAACTTAATATATTTTAGAAATTTAGTCCTATATCTTAGCAATAATTAAATTTAACTATTTTATGGACCAAATATAAAATAATTAAATTTCAATGTTTGGAAACTAATTAAATTATAAAAATAATTAAAATTAAATTAATTTGATTAATAAAAAGTTTGAATAAATAGAAATTTCTAAAATAATTAATGAATTCTAGGAAAATTAAAATAATTACATCAAATTAGTAACTTAAGAATAATTTGTCATATTTATGGAATTAACCTTTGGTGAGGATAATTATCTCCAAGAAATGTAACTGTAAACTAGTGTACAAGATGCATTTAATTCAAAAGGTTTAAAAAAATAATGCTTAAATATTTTTTTAAAAAATTAATTAAATTAAAAAATGATTAATTATTTTTTAAAAAATTAATTGTTAATTAAAATCATTCGATTTGAAAAATAAAATTAATTTAGAATAACCTTTTAATAAATTAATTAAATTTAACTATTGTTAAGTTATATTACTAAATTCCCTAAAAAAGGTTACAGGACCAAATTTCTAAAATATGTTAAGTTATAGGACCAAATTTCGAAATATGTTACGTTATAGGACCAAAAATAAAATTGTTAAGTTAAAGGATTTGAATATCTAGAAATTTGAAAGTTAAAGGACTAAAAATGAATGTGACAATTTTAATGACTAATTCTAAAACATGTCCAACTTACGACTAAAAATTTTATTTTCCAACTATATTTGACTAATGCATTACTTTACACCTGTTACTAATGTATTAGTCTACTACTACACTCAAAAAGTCTACTACCTGGCAAAGGTGCGTCACATCCGCGATTTCTTTGGCGACAACAATGAGGGCGGAGGACATTGTCTCAAAAAGATAGTCGGCGTAGCGCAAAACCAGCTTATAAAAAAAAAAAAAAAAAAAAAAAAAAGGACTATATTCCTCAACTCGTACCTGGCCTACACCAAATTTTTGGCCTGCCTTTATTTACTATATATAGATATATGTCATATATGTGTGTGTGTGAATATCCTACACCAAATCAAAATATCTCAAACTGAGTAACTCCACAGCTCCACCTCAGCATCACTTTCCACGTCATCCCAACCGTAACTACCCTCAAACCACCGCGGCGGCGGCGACATCAAAGCTCTCCGTCGGCCACACACAAATCTCCATCCACCTGAAAAACATCAAATTCCGACAACACATTTTTAGAACTCCCCTCACTACCCCTCACATTCTCATTAATCCCACCAATACCCTCCTCCCCCGCCGTGGGCCGAAACGCCTCCGCCGCCTCCACCGCCGCCTTGCGAATGTCAAGCGGGTCATTCGACGCTGGGACCGGCAGCCGCCACACCGAATCTGCAAAATTGAGGCACGCCGCCTGTCCCCTTAGCGCCAACGCCGCCACGTCGTGGGCTCTCGCCGCCATCTCCGCGGAGGGATAAGTCCCCAACCATATCCTCTTCTGTTTAGTCGGCTCGCGCAGCTCGCAAACCCACTTGTCCGAGTTCCGCCGCCTGACGCCGCGGTAGACGGGGTGGCGCGTCTCCTTGAACTTTTTCCGGCCGGCGGGCTTCTTCGGGCGGGTCGACGCCAGTATCACCTCTTCGTCTGAATGCCACGTGTTGAACGATTCCATGGAATTAGTTTTGTTTGTTTTTTTCAGGGTAGTGTTTTAAGAAAGTTTTTTGGGGTTGGAGAAAAAAAGAGAGTTTGGACTTTATATATGTTTTGGGCCTACGTCATGGACGCGGAGAAGTTGAAGAGTGGGGGCCCAGGAAGGAAGGGCTGGGGCTAGCTGGATTCACACCTTGCAAACTTAGTGGAGAAGACTTGGGTTATATTTTACGAGAAGGCCCATGTCCACGTCCAGACTAAAACAAAAACGTTAAACGTGCTTATATTCTGATCTGGCAATTATACTAGGTATATTACTGTAGGGTCAATTGTACGGAGTAGTATTTTCTTTTATGGTTTTGCTGATTGTGACGTTTAAGAAAAGCTGTTGACTAAAATTACACTTAGTTTTGCCCTATCTAGTCCTAGGGTTCTCTCCTCTGGAGCTTACCCTTAGAGCGCCGTCTTGGGTTCCCATGTCCATGTCTTCTCTTCGTCTTCATCTCTGCTAAGTTTTATTTTCTCATAGCTTCAACCTCTTTCTTTGCACTTTATTCCCTGCACCACACTTTTTCTTATCCTTTTCTGTCTTTTGTCTTCAATGTGGCTTTAAAGGTCTTGGCCACCTCACAAAACATTCTCATTGGTTATAGAGTTGGCAGACACCTAGTCTATCTTTATTGCACTCTACTCTCCACTTCCTCTCTTTTCTCGATTTTCTTGTCTTTTCCGGTTCTGTTTTTTTTCCTCCATTTCCTCTGTTTTTTGAGTTCCTAATATTTCTGTTTTATTTTCTTGTTCTCCTTGCAGGCCTCATCGCAGCGTACGAGTGCAGTCGGAGACAGTCAGCCTCTCTTGCAGCCCGAAATCCTCCGCTTGCCACTTGCTCGTCGTATTTTCTCTCCCCCTCATGGCGGATGATATTAGTTCACTCTACGCTAAATTATCTCTCGGTGGAAAAGAACGGTGTCCCCTCTCTACGGAAGGAACTGCACTTGATCTCCCAAATTCTTCTCTGAGCTTGGTTGGTAAACTTTTGGCACCGCGGATAATCGGTTTGGACCAGGTTACGTCTTTTTTCCGAAGATTATGGAACCCCAAGAACCTCCTCACATGCAAACCTCTCCACGACAATGTATTCTTATTTACCTTCGGCACCCTTGCTGATAAGAAACGCATCTCCTTGGGGGCTCCGTGGCTTTTTGACAAGTATTTATTATTGCTTGAAGATGCTTCTGATGAATTAATCTCTACGCAGCTGCAATTTACTCGATGCCCATTTTGGATCCAACTTCATGGACTCCCTCTTGGTCTATTTTCTAAAAGTTTTGCGGTTCGAGCCGGAAATTATATTGGGAAATTTCTGGACGTCCAAACAGACGCCACAGGTTCAGTTATTGGCAAATTCCTTCGAATAAAGGTGGAGATCGATATTACAAAACCCTTATGCCGCGTTGTTCAATTGGATGAGAAATTTCAGAAACGCTTAATTGGCATAAAATACGAGCGACTTCCGGATTTTTGTTTTTATTGTGGCAAGTTGGGGCATATAATAAAAGAATGCGATGAGCACGTTCTTACCGCTGATCAAAGTTCATCGGATTTGGAGTATGGAAACTGGCTTCGTGCTTCTCCAACTATAAATCCCTTCTCCACAAATCGTCAATCTCCTCCAACCCAAAATACTTCTCCTGAACCGCCCCAATCTGCACAACCCCCAACATCTGTCTCTACTCATCCCACAAATAATTCACAAACCACCTTACCATTATTACCTCCCACTCATGAACATGTTTCCCACAAATCACCCTCGACAACTCCACCTTCAAAGCCAACATCAACCTCCAATCATCCTTCTTCTACAACCATCATCATACACCCATCCACTCATATTATTTCCTCTCTTATGTCTCAAGCCCCTTCATCTTCTGATCGTGCCTCTAAAAAAATCCAATCATACTCCACTCCTAACCACCCCCATCCCTCTCTCACTCAAACAACCCAACTCACCAAACAACCCCATATACCCTCTAACAAATATTTTGCAGCCCCAATCATCGCTATCCCGCAATCCCCAATGACCACCCCGTCGAACCCCGCAAACCTATCCTCTAGCGTAATCGAAACCGCGCCACTCTCTCCTGCCCATGCCTTCCTCCCCAGCAGTCCTTTTCTAGTGTCTGTCCCCATTTTGATGGATTCCCCGGCTAAAAAATTGGCAAGGAAATTCGTCAAAGCAAAAAAGCGACTATCCATCAACTCTATTTCTGATAATCCTCCCTTAACCCCCAACCCTAAACGCAAATTACATCTCATTGAACATGATAATCCCACCTCAGATATTTTACCCGTCGAAGTTTCAGGCAAAAAAGCCAGACATGAGAATCCAAACTCTTTTTCTCTCTATTTGCTCTCTGATGATATGGATACTTCAAACTCAATGGCGGAGGCTGAGCTTGCGAGTCAGCCCCGCCAATCACCATGAATATATTGAGCTGGAACTGTCGAGGGCTTGGGAACCCTCGTACAGTTCAAGAACTTCGTGATTTTATTCGCGACAAGTCACCCAGTTTGGTTTTCCTTTGCGAAACCAAGCTCAATAATAGAGATTTTGATAAACTAAAAAATTCGTTGGGTTTATTTGGTGTTTGTGTGCCGTCGATTGGTCGCTCTGGGGGTCTTGCATTACTGTGGCGTCAACATGTTGATGTTTCGCTTCGTGGTTTTCATGAACGCTTTATCGACACATATGTTACTTTGGGCCATATTAAATTTCGGCTTACGGGGGTTTATGGGCAGCCTCAAGTATCTCAACGTCGTGCTTTTTGGAATGATTTTAAAGCCCTTTTGCAGCCAACAACTGAGCCGTGGATCTGTATGGGCGATTTTAATGAAGTACTCCAACAACATGAGTTCTCGGGCACCCGCCCCCGTGCCCAGTGGCAAATTGCTCTTTTCCGGGATGCTATTGATTATTGTGATCTTTCCGATATGGGTTTCAGTGATTCCCGTTTCACATGGCATCGTCTTCGATTCATCCATTTACACAACGCCGCTTGACCGCTCTTTATGTAATCCTCCTTCCGAACTGTCTTTCCTCGCCATAAAGTCTCAACTGTTCCTTCATTTACATCCGACCATGCTCTCCTCTTCGTCCATATTAATCCTCACCTCATCCGCTCATCTCATCTTCCAAAAAAAGAAGCCGAAAAGATTTGAAGCTTTCTGGGTTCGATCTCATGACTGTAAACGCATTATTCAAGATTCTTGGAAGTCCTCTCCTGCTGAGTTAAATGAAAAAATTCGCCACTGCCTAACGGACTTAACTCAGTGGGGCCGTTCACATTTTGGCGATTTGAACAATAAAATTCAGACAATAAAGGCCACTATCTCTCAGTTGGAAAAATGTCTCATTACTCCACCAATTCAGCAACAATTGGCTGAATATCATGGGCAGCTTAATGCGTTACTTGAATTGAATGATTTGAAATGGAAACAACGGGCAAAACAACACTGGTATAAAAATGGCGATCGAAATACCTCTTTTTTCCATGCTCATGCATCCAAACGGAGAGACACAAATCATATTTCCTCCTTGATGGATAATTCCGCCTATCAATTTCTGACCCCGCTGGTATTGAGCGTATCATTGTGAACTACTTCGAGGATATCTTCACATCCGTCTCTCCATCCCAGAGGGATATTCGACAAGCTCTTGGTAGGATTCGACCACGGATTACACAAGACATGGCTGACTGCCTCACTCGCCCGTACACTAGTGCTGAGGTCGTCAAGGCGGTCAAACACATGCACCCATTCAAATCACCCGGACCCGATGGTATGAGCCCTATTTTCTTTCAAAAGTATTGGTCTGTTGTTAAAAATGACGTTAATGCTTATGTTCTAAATTTTCTAAATGATAATCAGTTTTCTTCTGACATGAATTCTACTCACATCGTTCTCATCCCGAAAATTAAAAATCCCACCCTTATCTCCCATTTTCGGCCCATTAGTTTGTGTAATGTGGTTTATCGCATCGCATCTAAAGTTATTTCAAATCGTCTACGGCCAATACTTTCAAAAATCATTTCGAATAATCAATCATCTTTTTTACCCGGCCGTTTAATATCTGATAATATCTTAGTTGCCTACGAAATCCATCACTCCATGAAGGGTCGTACATCAGGAAAGCTGGGTCTCATGTCGATTAAACTCGACATGAGCAAAGCTTTTGACCGAGTCGAATGGCCCTTCGCACTGATGGTCTTTGTCTTTCCAGCTTCCTCCATCTTTTATTAATCTTATTCGTCAGACATACTACCCCTCTTTCTCTTTCCTTTTAAACGGTACTCAAGTTGGTTCAGTCTCCCCCCAACGGGGTATTCGGCAGGGCGACCCTATCTCACCATATATTTTTATCATTTGTGCCGAAGTATTTTCATCTATTTTGCAGGATTTGCAGGCGGCTGGTAAAATCCACGGGATTAAAATAAACAAATATGCTCCTAGCGTATCCCATTTATTTTTTGCGGATGATACACTACTTTTTGGCCATGCAACGATTCAGGAAGCCTCACATATTAAGTTTGCCATTACTTTGTTTGAACAGGCATCCGACAACAGCGATCAATTTTGAAAAATCCGAGTCCTTTTTAGCCCGAACACGGACCCGACCTTGGCACAACAGATTGCTCATATCCTTGGTATTCCAATTGTCAATTCCCATGGAAAATATTTGGGATTACCTCGCAATTGGTCGGAATAAAAGAGGTCTTCCAAAATATTCAAGATAAGGTATGGAAGCGCATTCAAGGTTGGAAGGAAAAAACACTATCACAAGCAGGTCGGGAAGTTCTTATTAAGGCTGTAATTCAATCAATTCCAACCTACGCTTATGTCTTGTTTTCGGTTGCCCGATAATATTCTACACAAAATTCAGTCAATGGCCGGCTTTTTCTGGGGTGGTACAGCAAATAATGAAAAATTACATTGGGTTAGTTGGAATAAAATTGCCCGCTCGAAAGTAAATGGGGGTTGGGTTTCGGCATCTCCATGCTTTTAATCTTGCTCTCCTTGCGAAACAAGCATGGCGACTCCTTACCCAACCATCTATTTTACTTTCACGGATACTACGTACAAATATTATCCACATGGTAATTTTCTCGATGCTAAACTCGGATCTCGACCCTCATGGAGTTGGAGAAGTATTTTGGAGAGCCGACCTATTTTGATCTTTGGGAGGCGCGCCTGGTCCGCTCGGGACCTCGACTCGAATTTGGACGGATCCGTGGCTACCCCGCAGCACTAATTTCTTTGCCCACCCTCCCATCAAGTCTTTGATGCCCAAGCTCTTGTGGACTCTCTTATTAATCAATCTAACAATCTGTTTGGAAAGAGGATCTCAGTGCGATCCATATTTTTTCTTGGATGAAGCTTCACCGATTCTATCTATCCCTATTCCTTCATCTTCTTTGGAGGATCTTTGGTGTTGGCATCACAATAAAAATGGGAAATTTTCAGTCACTAAGTCCGCCTATCACACGGCTTTAGCCTCCGACTCTATTTTCCCTGACCTCCAATCGGTTTCTCGCCTCAAGTTCGAATCCCAATCCAACTTGGAAAAAAATTTGGCAGCCTCCCCGCTCCTCCTCGGTTTAAGCTTTTTGCTTGGAGATGTTGTTTAGGAGCTATTCCGACCGGGCAGACAATCTCGCGCACCACCATATTCATCTTTGTGGAACCTTGCTACTTATGTGAAAATGAAAATGGTGATGCCTCTCACATATTTTTCATTGTCGGTTTTGCGATTTGGTTTGGACTAATAGTGGTTTCAAGGATGTTTTATTCCAATTCATGCAATCTTCTTTTTCACTTTGGTTCCAAGAGGTGATTCGAACTCCAATGCCGAGGTTAGTAGTCTATTTGTTGTCATTACAAATTTGCTATGGTTCCATCGAAACAGGAAGAAGTTTGACGATATTACGCCGGATCCGCTCCTCGTCGTTGCGGGAGCTAATAATATCTTGCATGATTTTCACTTATCCGTTCATCCCCGATGATACACTTCCACCTCCACTTGGGTCGACACACCCCACTCACCGCGATTACCACCCCCGTATTTGTTTTGACGGAGCCATTGCGCCACATTCCGAGTGTGGGGGCGTCGGCATTGCTTTATTTGATGAATATGGGAAATTTGTGCAAGGATTCTCTAAAAAGCTCAATGGCATCACTGATCCGGAAGTTGCTGAATGTTTGGCCTTAAAAGAGGCACTCAAGCTTGCGCGCACCCTAAATATTGGTCCTGTTTCTATTTTTGAGATGCGGCACAAGTTATTCTCGCGGCCACGGGTGAAGCAAACCCTTCTGCCTCATGCTCTGGCATTATGCAAGATATTGCTTATCTAAAGTCACAAACCAATATTAAAGGCATTTTTTGGTTTAGGCGCTCTTTTAATTTTGTTGCTCATCTTTTAGCAAATTTTGCCAAACATATGTCAACTGTAGAACTTATCTGGGACCATCTTTGAGCCCCTTTGTCAATCGTTCTTCGGACGATTTAAAAGCAAATTTAATGCATGTTTTCTCCTTCAAAAAAAAAAAAAAAAAAAAAAAGAAAAGTTGTTGACTACTTTTTGTCGTATTATACGTATATTTTTAAGGATCATAACAAAAACATTTATGTCTCGAATAAAAACATTTCAAGAATTACCGAAAAAAAAAAAAAAAAAACATTTCAAGAATTGATCACAAGTAAAACAAGGATTACTTTGTTATTTGTGCTTATTGTTTTTGTGCATTTTCTCCACGATTTGTCTCGTTTTTTCCATATTATTGATTTAGTTACATTATTTTAATGATCAACATAAAAGTTTATATCTCAAAACATTATTTAAGTGAAATTATCGATTAATCAAATATTAAATCATCGATGTTCTACTGTATATTCTTCAATCAATAGTCGAAGTCGATGTGACCACTAAAAGATCTAGTAATGGGCCAACCTGGACCCCGACCACTCCTCTTTTTTTGAGGAAAAAATAGTGTGATTTTTTTAAAAAAAAATAGTAATAATTTGTATTATTTTTTTCATTTTTTATCTAGCTCACCTTTTTTTTGTGTATTTGCTCATCCTATTAGGATTTCTGAATCCGCCATTGGTTGCGAGGTTGCCCAACTTGACTCTCAATATAGAAATGATCACTAAGAGTATGTTTGGGAGCACTTTTCAAATGGGCTTTTGAATCTAAAAGCCCATTTACCTTATTAATTTGTGTTTGGTGGTTAAAATGAAAAGTGCTTTTGAAAAAGTGACTTCTCTCAAAAGCCCATTCGGATAAGTCAAAATTGGAGGCTTCTCAAACTCCATTTAGCGGGTTCCCAAATTTCCTTTCCGCACTTACATCGTGGGTTTTTCCAAAACCTCGATTTTTTCCAATTTTATCCTCTCTCTCTCCAAGTAAAAATCACAAAGCAAGATCTTTTCCTCAAATTTCAAGCTTAACACAAAAGACTTGGGCAAGTTTCGTGTATCCACCATTATCTTCTCTTTCTCAATTTCTTTTGGTACTTCATAAATCTCTTTCCCCTCAATATGAATTAGAAAAAAATTGCTTGCAAAAAGATTTGTTTGAAATGGGTTTCTGTTTTCGTTTCTTTTTTTTCTTCCTGCCGAATTGTTTATTTTGTTTTTGATGAGATTCTCATTGCCGACCATTGGCTTTCAAATATTGGTTTGAAATATTGAAGGATTCATCCTCTTTTACAAACACTTCATCCTTAAGCTTTGTGGCTAAATAAGGTGGGATTAACTTTGTATTTTTAATTATTTCTTGATAGCATTCTAGGATTATTAAAAATATGCAGAATGGAAAAAGTAAAAGAGTGATGTGGAGAGTTCTTTTGAGTTGTTCTCAAAGTAGTCCTGTTTACATATAATTTGAAGTTCCTGTAGGAAATCAATGAATTTAGTTTTGACTAAAATCATTAGTTTTTTTTTTGCTTGGTATGCTTTTTTTTTTGTTTTCTTTTTGATAATAGTGTGTCATGTACAAAAGTTGCACTCTTCATTGAAATCTTTTTTAGAAAACTGACCAATATTTTGTTTTAGATGTCAATAGTTTGATGGCTTTTGCAGATGTTCATTATAAATATGATATATGAATAATAGTTTGTAAAAATTTTAATTTGTTTGTGTTGTTAATGAAGAGATGGAAGTTAATCCAAATGCTCAACAATTTAAGAAAAACTCGAAGCCGAAAGCAGTTTGGAATAGTGATGTACACAGGGTGTTTGTTGAATTGTGTTGTGAGCAAATGTCAAAAAGGGAGTAAAGTGGGGACATTTTTTTAGTAAAGATGGATGGAACAAGATTTGTTTTGAATTTGTCAGAAAACTGGTTTGAGCTATGATAAGAAGCAATTGAAAAATCATTGGGATAATACAAAACAAGAGTGGAAGGTTTGGTATAAGTTGATAACCCGGACATTAATGGACTTGGTTGGGATAATCTCAAAAATACAAGCCGGTTTACGCATCGATGAATGGTGGGATGAGTACTTGAAGGTAAAGCGCTATTTTTCATTAACTTTGAATTAAATATAGATATATATGTGTGTGATAGACTGTATTATAGGATATACTTTATTGACTTATTTTAATAATTTTATAGGCTAATCCAGGATCTTGTTAAGTTTCGGTATAAAGGGCTTGAAAATTTTGAAGAATTGACCTCCTTGTTCAAAGAAGGATATCTTTTTGGAAAAAATGCTTGGGCACCTTGAGAAGGATCCCTACCAAATGACTCTATGGGACCATGTCAAACCCAATCAAGTCCATCTCAAGAAAATATAAGCGAAATAGAACCGAAGTACTAGTTGAAGAACCAAACAGAGCTGACTAAACTAAATCAAACTAAAAATGGATTTGGAGATAATGTTGGTGTTCGACGTCATAAGAGGGTTAGGGATGAGATTCCACCGCCCAAATGCTCTCGTAAAGTTTGATTCTTTGCGAATATGGATAAGTATTTTGGTCGAATTTGTGAAATGTTGAAGCAATGGGTGCAAGATCGAGAATACAATGCAAGAATGCATTAATATACTAAATGAGATGTCAAGTACCTAAAGGAAGTGAGCTTTATTTGTTTGCTTGCGAGGTTATTTTTAAAAAAGGAACAACGAGATCTATTTATTGCTCTTGGGAATTTAGAAGCTGCGGTTCTTGTGGCTTCAAGATGAAAAGACACAACATGATAGAACTATTAGTAGGATCTATTCCATATATAGTATAGACTAGAATATTATTGCTATTTAGTTAGGTGCAAGATATGAACTTCCGAGTTGTCATTTCCTTTATTTGTTTCTAGCTTTTTAGTTAGGTGTCGAGTTAGTAGTATGCGGTTCTTGCACGGACCTTTTCTTGGTATTTTAAAAAAGTGATTTTTAATTGCTTTGTGTACTTTATTGGTTTGAAATATTGTTTTAATCATTATTTCTTAATAAATAATTGAGTGATACTTTTTTTTGCTCATTTATCTAAATATAGAATATATATGAGTATTTAATGTTAATTATTTTTGCTTGCTAGAAGGATATGATGGACATCGAAGGGGAAAATGAATCCGATGAATGCAAAAATCTTGCATCAATTGCATTAGTAAGTGTTATGGTTGGCAAAGTCATTTCTATTACGAGAATCATATAGTGAAAGAGCCTTGTAGAGATTCAATGTATCGAGGGCATCGTTTGTCACGGATGTTATAAATGGACATCATAAACGTTGCCATCAATTGTTTAGAATGGAGAAACATGTATTTTTGCGACTTACAAAGGAACTTCGACAAAGAAACTTGCTAAACGATAGTCGTGAGGTAAGCGTTGAAGAACAATTGGCTATTTTTCTAATGACCATTGGTCATGATGAAAGGAATAGGATGTTACAAAACGCTTTCAACATTCGGGAGAAACTATTAGTCGTCACTTCAACATAGTGTTGAAAGCTCTTGTAAACTTTTCCATGTCAATGATTGTTGCACCATCATTTGAACATATACCAAGCTATATACGTAATAATCCTAAATATTGGCCTCATTTCAAGGTAACTTTTTTCCATCATGTACTTATTTATGTTTGATTATGAAAACATATATTTATATCTATTATTAATTTTTTTGTTTATTAATCGGGTTGTATTGGTGCAATTGATAGAACACATGTGGATGATGTCATCCCGATTAATGAACAACTTGCATATCGTGGGAGAAAAGCGATCGCGACTCAAAATGTTATGGCGGCATGCTCATTTGACACGCGATTCACCTTTGTTTGGGCGGGATGGGAAGGGCTGCTCATGATTCTCGTATACTTAACTAAGCTATTCATAGATGATCTTTGAAATTCCCATGCCTCCAGAGGTTAGTAGTCCTTTACAATCACACTTTTCTATTTTCCCTACTTTCATTTTTGATATGATACTCTACATGCATTTGCTCTCATTAGGTAAATATTATGTTGTTGATCTTTGGCTACCCAAATATGCCTGGGTTTTTAGCACTTTACAAAGGCACACGCTATCATTCAAACCAATTTCGAAGGCAACGGGCAAGTGGTTCTAAAGAATTGTTTAATCACTCGCATTCCTCATTAAGAAATTTAATTGAGCGTTGTTTTGGAGTATGGAAGGCTAGATGGCCAATTTTGAAGAAAATGGCTAAATTTCCTTTTGAAACTCAAAGATTAATTGTTGTAGTCTCAATGGCGTTACATAATTATATAAGACAAGAAGCGATAAGCGGATGAAGAGTTTAAGCGTTACGATGAAGATGAAGATTATCTTAGCGACCATGAAGAAAAGAGATCGATGGCGCGAACCATACGAAGGCGTGAATGAGCAACAAAGTCATGAAATGGCTATTGTAGACGTGATCTATAGCCGATTCTATATCCGGACAAGACGATTTTAATTTTGATAGATTTTTTAATTAGAGTTTAGTTTGAACATCTTAGTTTTCATTGTTCCTTTTTTTTATATAGATTGAATACTTTTAATAGTTTAAATATTGAACTTGAGATGATTTTTGGTCTATTACATACATAGCTTAGATTATTAGATAGCTTATATATTATTATTATGCTCTATTTCTAGTAAGGGTTAATATTAATATTATATATTCTTGTATGTCATGCATTATATTTTCTATTAGATTATTTAGAACGTAATTACTCCACTTTAATTAGAAATAAGCCAACAATAGTGAGTAATAAAAATGAAAACATGAGTTTTACTTTTCCCACTAATATTTATTAATTTCTTTTAACAATTTCGTAAAAAAATAAAATAATAAGCGATAAAAATAATTGTAACTTACTAAAATATTGTTAAAAGATATATGTAGTTATGTAAAATTCCAACAATGAAAAAAATAACTTTGATATAAAGGGGGTAATATTGTTAACTCATATTATATAAGCACCTATTAAAATAGTTTACCAAACAAAATTTCATTTAAAGAATGGACTTCTAATTCTAAAGCACTTATTTGAAATGTGTTTCACCAAACATGTCTTAATAATGTAAAGGACTTTTGAAAAGCACTTAATAAAAAGTCCATTTGGAAAATGGACTTTTTTTCGCTTAAGTGCACCAAACGAGCACTAAATATACGAGATGACAATGTTTATTTCATGTCATATGATATTTACATGATCATATTCTCTATATAACGTAACATGTATTTTTATTTTTCAGCTTAACTTGCTAATTATAATTATTTTTCAACTTAACTTGCTAATTATAATTATTCGTCAACGTTAACGATCGGCGGTAGTACGAATAAACGAGCAACGAACAAAAGCAATACGAAACTTCGAAGAAACGTAAATTGCAATGAACAAGAGAATAATCTCAAAATTTAATAATATTCAACCTCTCTAAAAATAATAGCAAAACAAATATTTATAGGATTAAAGTCCTACAAAAATAAAACTCCTAACTATTGAAAACTCTTAAAAAATAATAAAATAACCTAATAAACTAATATTAATAGATAATAATAAATCTTGAGATCTTTATCTCCATCATTCTCTCCGGGTCGAAACGATTCGTCCTCGAATCGGAAGGAGATCAACACTAGAAGAATTGTCAAATCATGGAGTCTTGAGTAGGACGACGCGAGAAAAGAAAAAAGTTAAATTATGATCGTTTCCGACAAACAAATAAACAACTATCAAGTCTTTCTTTTAAGTCTAGACCAATCGTAATATAGGAGATATGACAACATTCAAATGACTTTTTAAGTTTAGCTGGAATCGCTTTGGTCATGCATGGGGCACCATCAAGAAATGCATAGTTATTAGGTGTGATACAAGCATCACCATACAATTCTCTATTTAATTGTGAACATAGGGCTTTAGGTTCCTTTTCGCTTTTAGAACATGCAGGCCAAAGGGATTCAAGCAATTCTAAGCATTCTTCAACATATTTCCTAAATGACGTGTTCTTTCAATCGAGATATCCATCGCGAGAAGTTCCTTATCGCGTTTTGCCTACCGTACGCCGATTCTGCCGCCGTGAGTCAAGCGGGTGACGAAGTAATACGTACTGAACGGGGCTAATGTTT